>JABKKP010000476.1:0-90048 GCA_013624355.1 Fusarium caatingaense
ATAGTAACTTTAATATCTATATAATAGAGCTATTATTAGATGTAATTATAACTTTAGCTAGATATAAAAAGAGAAAAATAACCTTTCTACTACTACTTGCTACGTAATTTACTACTATGAAGTTACCCCACAAGCTGCAATAATAATTATCACTGCTAAAATCCATACCACTTACCACTTGCAACTTACCACACCTCATCATTTTGCAACAATGTCTTCGGTCAACAGCGGTGAAGCCTCTGGGTCTCTCAGCGGACGACTTCGCAGCGGAAGGGTTTAGGAACGACAACTGCCCGCGGAGGAGTACGACGAAGAGGGAGATAGCGAATCTTCGGTGCCGAAGTCTGCGCCCAAGAAGCGCGGCAGACCAAAGAATGAGCCTGAAGGTCAAAATCAGGGACCGAGAAGGCCCGGACGACCAAAAGGCTCGATGAACAAGGGAAAGTTCACCGAAGCTGAACAGACCTACTTGAGAAAACGCCGCGAGTATGCTGCAAGATATCCCATAATCACTGCAGATCAGCTGCCCCAGATCATTGGCCCTTGCGAGACGCCGAGCTTCGATGCTAACTGGACGAAAGCAGATGAGGATCATCAGAAGCGGGTTTGGAGTGAAGCCTTATCAGCTATATCTGATATCACTGCGCAGAATAACAGCAGCCTCATGACTACATGGAAGCTTTGCTATCGGCTCTACAAGATATCGCCGATCGGTCTCCTTTCGCCTCTGCGCGGGCTATGTTACCTTCCAAGTAGCGAGGAACAGATTCAAACATCTGCCGTGATCTGGAACACGTCGTTCTGCAGGGATCTCAACCGTATTCTGACTCACGGGGAGTTAATCGGCGATGTTGGTTTCGTAGTGACGTTGCTGCAATATGCCGTTATTTGCCGTACGGACGATCGCAGAGTTTGGCAAATGCCTACCAGCTCAATTGAGGGAGGGCCTATGATGCGCCTGAGAACCACCCTCCAATGTTTGCAGGGACCATCGCCAGTGCCAATTTGGCAGCTTCATGATGAAGCGTGCGCAGCGTCGCCGCAGCCGATTCACTGTGTGTTGTCCAATGTCATGTGCGAGATCGTCATGGCAGTCAGAGAGAGTCAAGACTCCAGCAAAACTCCTCAGATTTACAATTGCAACGGATTTGCGGTGTATGCGGTCTCTCCGGTCGATGTGCGAAACATCCTGACAGCTATCGACAATTCGGTACTGGAATACGCTGAAGTGGCCTACCGAGACTTGCTGGGTCACCTCAAGATAGACCGGGACATGCCGAACAGCGAGTAGCTGGCCAGTCACATGAGACGCGCTTTGCTTCATGAAGCGAGGGAGATGGACAAACTACTCGGGGTTTGCTTATGACACATCTGGTGATAAAGATGCCCGCAATGCGTACTCAATAAAACGGAGATGGACAAACAAAAGGGGCTCAATGGAAGAGCAGAGACCCGCCGTCAGGCCGGGGTAACAGTGGCCGTCCGCAGTCTCCCTCTCCAGGACCGCGATGAGTACGAGTGGGTATATTAGATGATGCTTGCCCTTCTTAGCCTGAAGTCATTGGCCATTAATTAGTGAATAGAGCTCTTTCATTTCACCATGTGTGTGAGCTGTGAAACCTCGCTTGGTGGTTGACATGTGAAACTTTGTTAAATAAATTCGTAATTGTACATGAACAGGGCCAAAAGAGCTAACATATAGTATAAGAAACTCTAAGGTACGGAGGGGTAGCGTATAGATGCTAGCCTAACTGTATGGAACATACAGAAACGTGGCTCGAACGATAGATATGTAAAACAATTAACGGAACTGGATAATATCCTAGTATCTTCATGACACACCACGCCGGTCGTCACTTGACAGCCTTGGTCAAGGAGAGACCGAGAGTGCTACAGCTCCGTGGGCTCGGTAGACAGATTTGTCGTTAGAAAGACGGAAGGAGGCATGGGCGGCTTATAACCCCTGCAAAGTCCGATATATTGTCAGAAAGCTAGTCACATAATATCATTGCGAGAAATGAACAAGAAACCATTGACATAACGACGGAACCTCAATTTTTTACGGCGCCACTATGTTAGGTAACTAGACGTTCTCCACGCTAGTCGCTAGAGTCATAGTCCTCTTGCTCCTTTTCCTCGTCCGTAGACTTCTTGTCGCCATCGACCGAGTCATCATCATCCACAACATAAGCATCGTCCAACTTGCGGAAAGGGCTGGGAAGGGAACCAAACGGAGTGTGTGCGAGGGTGAAGCCAGACTCACCAGGCTTACGAGTCTCCCCAACTCCAGCTTCCCTGGCCCTTTGAGCTTGACCAGTAACCTCAGCGACCTTGCGCCCTCGCGAGTCCTCACGCTGACGTCGTTCGTCGCCTTGCTCCTGGCTCAGTTCCTGCGGGCCAGAAGGGACAGACTCACTCGAAGCCTGTGTACGGGGACGAATTGGGGCAACAAGTTTCGGCCTTGCCATGCTACTCGCACCAGCAGTCAAGTCAACATTCCAGGGGGCCTGGACGTACTGGGATCCTCGTCGCTTGATGTCCGAGGGAAAAGGAATCCAAACACCCTGTACCTGAGGAGCCTCAACATTGCTCAACCAGGTTATGGTGTTGATGGTTTGACCTGGCCGACCGCCAAGCGCATCAAAGATCCCCATCCACGCCTGACGATCATTCGCCCTGACGCTCGAGGAAAACATCTGTGTACCATCGGAGGACATCAAATGCGGCAGTGGGTGAATGGCAGGACTGCCGCCGTTGCCCACACCATGCATAGAGCTGCCAATCCATGGGCGCTCGTGCCTGTCCGATGAGGAAAACCTCAACCCCTGGCTAGGCTGACCTGGGGTGAGGTCTGGGAGATTACCATCTCCGTCAGCGCCTGGCTGCTGACCACGTCGTGGTTCAGTAGTTTCAGGCTCACCCTCGGCCTGCCTCTTGCGAGAGCCCGTCTCGCCAGCACCGGAGTTGTTGCTATCAGCCATTTCAAATGTCGAGAGTGCGCGTGTGATTGTGTGTAAAAGCTATCGTTAGTCCTATCACAGTGTTGTGAAGAAAAGCAAAAGCAGAGATTTCCTCTCCTCGGTGCGAAAGCAATTGGAATTGCGGGGCTGTGCGTGGAATTCGAAATTGTTTACCTTGCGCTGCCAGTGCGCTGTCACTGCTATACGTCCTTGAGATTCCAGGCAGACAGTTGGCTGTTAGCTCCTTAGGTCTTTAGGTAAACATTCGTGCCTGATCATGTGGCTAGGCATCCATGGGTGAGAAATGTAATCAAGATAGCTCTTTGTTCAGCCCAGTGCAACTCTTCATCTTAGGACTGATATCTTGCATCTCTTATCAAAGTTTGTCCGCGTATCAGAATGGGTCTTTATGAGAAAGTGCATTAGGATAACCTGAACGTTGTCGCATAAGTAGAACCCTAACCTTTCATCGTTTGACAGCCTTAGTCGAGGAGAGAGAGAAGTTGAGAGCCAAGGCGCCATAATTCCGTAGACTCAGTAGGGAGATGTATTGTCCAAATCGTGGAAGCAGTCGTGGGGATTACGATTGATGTAAGTCAGACATGACGTTAGAAAGATGGCCAAACACAAGCAGTCATGATTCTACTGGTAGAAATGACCAAGCACACAGGTCAAGGAGCCAGGGTAACTAGATTAATTGAGATGCCACAATGTTAAACAGCTGGCTAACGGATTGCTAGGATGCGGAGTTTCTAGTTATCCTCATCATTATCATTGCTGTCACGAGGCTCGACTGTATCATCCTCAGCTCGACCAATGTCCTCGGTAACCTCGTTTACCTCAAGATCATCAACATCCAGGTCAGGTGAGGAGTCCAATGAGATGTCGCCCATAGGCTCATAGTCCGCTTTCAAAACCTGGCGCAGCTGTTCCCTTCTAGCTCGCTCAGATGCGCTCACGGTTACTTGAAAGGTAGCCCAGTCCTTGGTGGCCTGATCAACCGGGAGGGTGGGGGGAATGCCATCCACACCCCCAAAACCTTCACTGTCCAGCTTCACCTGGAGCTGGATGAGCCCAGCATAGTTCTCCCTGGTGAAACGGGCAGTCCAAGGGAGCGATTCCTTTGGGACATCCCCATGTCTTTCGACAGAGTCATTCAGGACGCGGTCCATCTCCTCAATGCTCAGGAAGCTGGGCATGTTCTGGCGTCGGATGACAAGCACCTGGCATTTCTCGTAGGCCGTCTTGAGCTGAGAATAGGCCAGGCCTTGATGGTCAAGCGTATTGCACTTCGGACAACCGCGCATCCAGCCATATTCAGCAGCCATGAGGCACTTGTCAAGAAGGTGTGTTGGAGAGGCGCAGCCTGCACACACTTCTGACTTCTTGCCAGCCGCATCATCTGTCAGCCAAGATATGATGTTAACAGTTTGACCCGGAGCACCGCCAAGTGCATCAAACAACCTCA
The DNA here is from genome assembly GCA_013624355.1 of Fusarium caatingaense. NCBI lineage: Eukaryota > Fungi > Ascomycota > Sordariomycetes > Hypocreales > Nectriaceae > Fusarium > Fusarium caatingaense. The sequence goes on from JABKKP010000476.1 coordinate 4,429, forward strand.
TCCACGCCTGGCGATCGTTCACCTCGATACGTGAGGTCAACATTCGAGTCTCATCAAGGGACCTCCATTGTGGCAGGGGGCGATTGACAAAACGCGGAGGCTCACCCTCAGCTTGCCTCTTGCCAAAGTTCTTGCTACCACCATCAGTGTTGTCGCTGTCAGCCATTTCGTATATAGACTGCGTAGGTGTGAATGTGTAGGTAGAGATGGTATTATTAACATCAACAAAGAGGTACTTTTCGAAGGAAACAGTAGAGATCTCCTCTCTTTACTGCTAACCTGGGCACCTCGGTAACCGTCGTTGTGGGGCTACCTACGCGTGGATTTCGAAATCAAATACATCCATTCCACTGCCAGTGCGCTGTCAGAGGTTGGGGATAGCTGGCTTCCAAGGTTGTTACCAGACTTATTAGGCACGTATGTGCAATTGACCTCGGTACTTGTTGTTTGCTAACAAACACAGCTTCTCTGTGCACCCCCCTTTGAAGACCAGCTTGACCGTCAACAGCGAAGTTCCCATGCTCAAATTAAGCGTCAACAAAAGGAAGTTTAGCGCTCAGTTTCAACGTTAACGAGAAAACTTCTAAATCAGTTCAAGTCCTCCGGTGAAGCTGTCACTAGACGAGTGGATTATTATCCCAAGAATAGAAAACAATATGTCCCATAAATCTGAACTTCTGTCTTTAGTTGTGCGTGTGTGTGAATAGAAATTTAATTCCATTTAAATGCTTGACCAGACTTTATGACCCACTCTTGAGTACAGGTGCTAAATTGTGGCTGACTTTGTTGTAACAAGGAACACATGCATCTACTAGAACCTGCCGTTATACAGAATCACGAAGAGCACAGGTTCTTAGTCCATCCGGTACGGAAGTTGGGATCAAACCTCCAATCCGCACAATTACTGCTCATCGTACCACCCTGCTTGTATCTCACGTCGCTCTTATCGCACTCGTCGATCATGCGCCTCAAGATCCGACCACACTCTGACTTGGACCCTTTGTTGCCGATGGTAAACCGACACCCATTCTTAACAGTAACGCTCATGAGAACATCGACAGCACATCCAAGCGCATCACCTGTGCAGACCACCCCGTGGTTGCACTGAAGGGTGCGCTCTGTCTCAGGTTTAGTCGCATCTAGCACCTGGCCTTCAAATTTATCACAGAAATACTCGAGCGCTTCGATAGCTAAGGCACGGTGAATCCACACGCCGTCGTCGTAGCAGTTGACCTTTTCCGAATCGGGTCTTGGTGAAGGCGGCTTCGGATCTGGCTTCGGTGAAGGTTTGGGGGGTGTGGGTTTGGGCTTGACACTTGTGGTGGTGGCTGGGTCTCTCCACGTTGGAAGCGGGAGCCCGAACTCAAGCGCACATTGTTGCTCGTCAACCTCATGCTCCTTATTCTCGGGCTTGGTACCGGGCTTGGGTATCTTGGTAGGCTTGACCGGCTTCCCTGTAGGTCGCGGCAAGGTCGGTTGTGGTGGTACTGGACGTTTTGGGGGATTTGGATTGCGTGGGTCTGCAAAATCCCCGCCACCGTCAGGACAATTAACAAGACAAGGATGAGAGCAAAAGACGCGGCAAGGCTTGCCACAATTCTTCTTGCATATAGGACCTGGCTTTCCGGGGCGCCAGGTCACAACTGGGAATGGTGGTAAAACCACATTATCTTCATCATCATCATCATCGGGTGTATTTGAAGGTCTGGTTGTGGGCGGAGTGTAGGTCCAGGGATATGGTGGTGGAGTGATGGTCCTGGTCCCCGGAGGCTGGCTTACACCGTCCTTACTCGTCTCAGGGAGTTTGTTTGTGATGATAAACGTTGAGATCTTGATGCTTGGTGTGACATCAAATGTTGACCAGATGGTGGTGAGCTTGGTTCTATCCTCTCGGATTGTTATGTGCCAGACGTCGATGGTGGTAACAGTAATAACAGGAGGGGTCAGTGTCGTCGTTTGAACAGTGCTGTGCCAGCCATCTTTTCCACTCCAAGCGACGTCTAGTGAGGTCTCGTATGGGGGGAGTGTCAAGGTCATGGGCTTTTTGAGTGACGACGGCGGCAAGACCATAGTGCATGGGGGATAGCATTTCACCTCAGGCTGTTCCTTGTCCCAGATCTCCGGGTCGATGTAGATGACACCAGAGCCATCTCCCTGGCCGCCACCAGGATCTTGAGAACCTCCGTCACTTCCACTGTCAGGCGTATCTCCACTCCCAGAGCCCGAATACATGTCGACGCTCCATACCATTGTACCACCGAAGCAGCGGGTACTGGCCCACTTCTTCTTCATGTAGATAGTGTCCTCGTTGTCATAACCGATCCACTGATTGCCATACTTGAGCTCCATCATCATGTCCTTGGCAAGAAGCTTTGGCGTGATGCCAGGCTCTTCCTTGACCATTCTCTCAATCTCCTCGAGGGACATTACACCGCCAAAATTGGTGCACGGAGCCGGCCGACTGGTGCCTGACCATTTGCACCCGACCCCATTGCAGTTGGAATCAGAGACAGTATAGCCACGAGCATAGTATGCGAGTCCCAGGTTAACCTTTGCAGGGTTGACGCCAGCGTAGTATAAGGGCAGTGACCAATTTGCGATCTCAGGTATGTTTGTGTGACCCAGGATGACACGCCCAACCTGCTTGATATCTTGGTCCCATGGCCCGTGAAGGTCATAAGTCATGATTCCCATATAATCAACATATTGTTCGATTTCCTTTGGCTTGAACCAGCGCAAGTACCAGTAACTCGTGGGGATTGCGATACTGATACCATACTTGGTCCCAAATGCAGCACGCATGTCCTTGAGGAGAGACACGTAGTTGTCCGTATCTTCCTTCCTGCCGCCACGATCAGGGGCTCCCGGGCTGTGGCAATTAGCAAGTTATTCATGGGCAGATTGGCAAAAGAAATTGGTACTTACTACTCCCAGTCAAGGTCAACACCTTGGAACCCATGTTCATCGAGGAAACTAGTCAAAGACTTAATGAACCGCGCTCTACGCGCAGGGCTGGCAGACAGGTCACTAAAAGTAGTCCTCGTCGGTCCCGGATCGTTGAAAGTCCAGCCTCCGATGGCTATCCAAGTCTCGAGTCCCTTCTTCTTCAGACCAGTAAACTCCTTGTAGAGCCTCACATCGTCTTCATGCCATGGCTTGACAGCAAATGTATCTGGATCGATGGTTGCAAATGCGCCGTACAAGTGAGTGAATCCTTCAGTGCGGATCTGCTTAGGCGTAATGCGGTTGCACTGCCGCTCTCGCACATTGGCAAACTGATAGTAGCCGATGCTCCTTGCGAAAGCTGAGCGTCCTCCGCAGGATGGCGGTTCGATCTTGGTGCAACTCCCGAACCCCTTTTGGCAGGCATTGTCCTTGTTGCCAGCTTGACAGAAGTCATCTTCAACACCGCAGTAGCCATAGGCACTGCAACATACGTTGAGCGGACACTTTACCTTGCCATCGAGGCTGTCCTTACCACAGGCGGCCGTGGCTTTGCAGTTGGAAACGCAGACCTTGGCGCCGCAGACTTCCTCTCCATAGCCGCATTGCCCCTTTTTGTTGCAGCAGCTACCATCAGGGCATGGTGTTACAAAGTCGCATTGTCGCTTTGATTGGCGACGGTGCATCCATCCATAGGTATCGATACCCCTTGGAGTAAGTGACTTACTGTCCTCAGCGACAGAGGTGTCATTCCCGTTGCTCGCCTTGACAGCACGCACGATGTATGGCTCGTCAACCGGCTTGTCCTCCTTTTGTTCTTCCACAAAATCTTGGGAAATCTCAAGAATCGGCAACGGCGGAGCCTCGGGAAGATCCTCGTAAACTTGACGAGCCGGGTTAGTGCCGTTGCCTGGAGCACTGAGCCAGTCGGCGCTGAGGCCAAAGGTACTGTTGTGGTTATCACGGCTCTGCAACTGTCCCATTGACCGCTTCAAATGACCTTGCTCAAGATCCACTGCTGAGCCATTTCCCACGAGATGTCGGTCCCATGACCTGCGCAGAACCTTGTACTATGAAACACAAAGTTAGTCATTCCTCATCACTAACTGTTGTAGGGGTCCGATCCTTACCTCATCTTTGAACACAGGTTGATGTCTCACTTCCACTGTGCCGTTATCGTAAAAAGCGTGAATGATTCTAACAATACTCTCCTCGATGTCTCGTCCTTCCATCGAGCGTTTTTTATATACGGTGTAGAACCCTTCGTTGGCGCCGAAGGACTCGACATACATAGAGGGTTGGGTTCTACCCGGTGTAAACTCTGTCTTGAAGTGATACCTCCAAATGCCCTTGATATCTGACTTCCTCAGCGGCTTCGGAGGCTCATGTAAAACAGCCTCTTTCAGTGTGGACAAAGCATTACTCTGAAAGTCCTGCTCGGACCTGACGTAAGGTGTAGGGGGTGCTGTGCCTGGTCCAGGCCATGGAGCACATGCAGCGTTCTGGGGAGTGCAATATGTTCTTGCTCCGGATCCTCCTTCTACAGAACTACAGAAGCGATTGTTTCAGTTTCGGACTAATGACTATACGTGTCGGTGAGGGATCTCGTACCTAGCGAAGGGAAACTCATCACATGTCCACATCATACCAGAAAACTGGCCTGCAGCATTAGCGATTCTATTGTAACCTGGGTCGCCCATGACAAGGTTATTTGGGTTCCATCTGGCAGCGGGAAAAGACCCTTGGCCCAGCGAGCTACCATCCGGAACAGTTCTACCCACAAAGATCATTAACAAACTTGGCTCGTACGCGTGACTTCCAAGGAACAGAAATGGACTTACGGTGGTTGGTTTGCCTCCGGACATGTGTGGGTGTTTTTCCAGCTACTCTTGCATGCGACACCTCTTCGCGCACCACTATTGCTATCCCTATCATAATGGAGCTGAAGGTAAGATTGCCCTATGATGGTATGATAGGCTGTAATGGATGCGGGAGCTGCCGGGATGACGGTCGTTGCCAGCGGGTATTGTTGGTGGACATTCTCGCATAGTGCTGGCACCTTGGCACAGTTGTAGGCAAAAGTAGGTATTCCATGTTGATTCTGCGAAACTGTGGTTCCTTGATAGACAGAAACGCCGTTGACGACAGATACCTGGGCTTGCACCAATGATAGTAAAAGTGACAGCAACAGTAGGCCTGGGCTTACAACAGAATGAAAGAGAGATAGCATTGTTATCTCTGTCTCGAAATCATATCAATCAGTGTAGACTGGTTAAAATATCATAAGTAATACTCCAAGACTTACGACGGGACATGCCTCTCTTATTTTCGACTCGGCAATCATCTTCCAATCCGTACATCATACCAGAGTAGAGGAACTTCTTTTTCAAACCGGTGACTTCCATATCATGGTGACTTTCTTTGAGGCGCTCATAAAAGACACGCAGGATCATAATTAGCCGATATTGGATGTTGGTCCGGGCCAACATAGCCAACGTGACATTGCAGGGCCATGTAGATGTAGTTATGATTGCCAAGCCAACAACACCTCGCATTGCGTCGGAATCCATGCCAAAAGCGAACGTTGCTTTGACCAAAAGGGCCTCGTATGTTAATTCCCAAAAATCGGAGGCAAATTTGTTCTGAGGACGAGGGAAAAGGATAGTCCTCGTACTCCCCGCCCATCTTGAATTTTTGCAAAGCATCTTTTTCCATCAAATCTCCGCCCAAGATAAGCCTTTCCGCCCAACACTTTCACTATGCATCTTTCAGCATATCTGGCTGGCTTTCTTCTTGTCGCTCAGTACGCGACTTGCTCACCTGTTACCGAAACCCTGCACCTTTTGGGCTTTTTGCACCGTGCCTTTAGCAGCCATTCACCTACTAACACAGCATCTAACGATGAGGTCTCCGAGAATAAGCCAGTGAGCAGTAAAAAGGTAGACTGCCGCCAGGATTTCAAAACCGACGTCTGGACAGGATGCGACGACGTCCTGGCCCAGTTCCAATTGACATTGGAAGAATTCATCCTTGCAAACCCCTCTATCGGGGATGAATGCGATGGGTTTGTCCCTGGCAAGACCTATTGCGTTGGTTAGTGTTACCCGAGCAGAGTCTCAACTCCAATCGTATTGACATATCTTCGCTCCAAGCCTTCAGGGTGCCACGAAACGTCACTGAAGATGGTACTTGTGGTCAGAAGATCAACTTCTCCAAGACATGTGTCGGAAGTGATTTTGGTGACTGCTGTGGCCTCGAGGGAAAGTCAGTACCACCCAGGATACCCGCTCTCGATTCATTACTAATATATCTCAAAGGTGCGGCTCTGGTGAGGAGTTCTGCGGTGACAACTGTCAAGATGGCAACTGCTCAGGTGCTACTGAAACGACTTCCTCCACGACAGCGAAACCGTCAGCGACCCAGGCGCTCACCGTCTCTACAAATGGCGATTGTGCATACAATAGTGGTTTTACCTGTAAAGGCTCTAAATTCGGCGACTGCTGCTCAGCTGCTGGTTACTGCGGGGACGACGAGTATCATTGTGATAAATACCTAGACTGGTAAGTCGACAATATTCCCCAATAGTACATATTTCTAATCAATTACTTCTGCAATAGCCAGCCAGATTTTGGAAAGTGCACGTAAGAGTGGATGGTAGCCTCTGTATGCCTTCAGCATTCGTAAGGCGTGTAGGGACAACGTGGAAGTCTGGTGTAGAGGAGGTGGAACTTTCTTAGGAACGATGTATTTTTCTTGTTATCTAGATTGTAACCTAATCAGTATATCACGCTTCATTTCTGCTTTCCTCTGATGTTCTTCATCAACAAGACCAACATGATCGAACCGATCAAGTTTAATTTGCCACCCGCAGCACAAATCGGACACGGTCCTCTTCTCAAGATACAGTACAGAGAGCGTCATCAAGATTTCGGCATGATTGATGGAACCATTCGCCCCTGCATATTAATTCCGCCTGTTGGTTGTGGTCTGATGATTGCAAAAGTACCCGCCCCCTGTCACTTATTGACTTTTGTTGGTTGAGTGAGCGACATTTACCCCCTGTTCCCCGCCGTGCACAGGCGGCACATGATGTCTATTTAAGATGCTTACTGGGCCTGGGCCGAACGGGCTTCCCGCTCATCCTTTTATCCCAGCCTTGACTTCCCAATTTGTGCAAATCCTCTTTTCCTTCAATGGCTATCAGCATAGACACTCTCCCCACCGAAATCTTCAACAAGGTTCTTCACCATGTCGTCGATGGCGAGAATCTGAGGCCCTCCATTTTACCATGTATGCTGGTCAACCGCGCGTGGCGAGATGTCTCACTGGCGATACTCTACGGAGACTTGGTGCTGCTTGGCGGCCCTCCGTTGAATCAGTTCCTAGCATGCCATAATCGGCAGGCTGTTGCTACTCTGACAAGATCGTTTACGTTCTACTTGAGTCAGTCAAAGCCACTGAGCCCATACTCGTACGATCAGATTTTGGCATCAACCTCGCGGTTAGTAGAAGATGTCATCCCTTTGATGACTAGTCTCAGGTCGTTCTCCCTCAAGCATCAACATCGCTTACATAACCTGTGGGCTACGAAATCAACCATCTCAGTCTTATTGAATAACCTCCCTGTAAGCTGCACAAGTCTAGAGCTTGAGGTATCATTTCAAGACGAGAGCAACCCCACACATGTCTGCGAAGACCTGTGCCGTTTACTGCCGCGTATGGAACACGTTCATATTGACTTGGAACCTCTTTGCGATGCAATGCTTGGTACGTGGGATGCTAACGAAGGTTTCCATCCTATCAGTCTTCCTGCAATACGAAGTCTCCACATAGACTGTGTCGGGGATGCTAGATCTGGGAAACGTGGGTGTGCGGAGAGACATCAAAAGGCCTGGCCTTTGACAGTCGGCCATTCAATGGTTGAAGCATTGGAGCAAGTCGTGAAGCTTCCAGGGACGCCTTCAGCCGACTTCACTTTTCTGGGGACTTCACCGGCAGGCGATGATAATATGGCCTTGTATTGGACGCTCTTGCGCTGTCGTATGAAGAAAGAACCCCATGGCTTGAAGAAGGAGACTTGGGCATTCCCCGCCATATGGCAGAGGGGAGATATTCAAACCTCAGCATGGTACATCAGGATGAGACATGAGGCATACGTGGCTCGGGATAGAACCGATATCATCGATATGGCTGGGGGGCGTCCATGGCGTACGCTGAATACGGGTACAAGACTACCGAAGGCTCTCGCTCACGGCAAAGAACTGATGCCAGACGATGGCATATTTGACCACAAGGACTGGACCAAAATGTACCCGAAAAAGCAGCCCTGTGTCATATACAATGAAAGGAAAGCGGGAATGAGTCTGCTACATGCGGAGCTACAGGAGGGCTACGAAGAAAAAAGCTTGTTAGAATACACACCGAAAGGATTCGTACGGTACGGCGGGCCTGTGTGGCAGAACACGCGACTGTATGCGGAAGATGATGAGCCACCCGAGGGTTGAGACCCTGGTATGCAAACGGAGCAACGGGTTAGGATAGTTCCTGTTGTTCACAGCTGCATTGTTCTCGGTACCTAGTAATGGATTCAGCCTAAAGCCTTTATGTGACAGACAACACCGTTATCGTATTGAATTCACACTTCGGGTGGTTCCTCCAAGCGACGTTACCTCTAGGTGCTGTGCCCTTGCAGATCTTTCTTGGGGCCTTGCCGTAGACTTGCAGCGTAACAAGAAGAAAGTTTTCAGCACCAACACGAGTTACCATTTCGCCGAGTAGGGCCTTTGTGCGGTCATGAGTCGGACACAGACCTGCCTATTATGAGTATACGACTGGGAGACATGGTCAGATAGGACCCGACCCCATATCGATTTAGGCAAGATAATTTAGGTACTGGTACTTGCACTGATAGAGAGATACATCCAGCTCATGGCCTGATGCCATTGGAAGTAATGTAGGCGCCGAACTATAATATCCATGTCTTTTCTGCTACTATTAGGACCTTCAGCCATCGATCATTGATCCCGTTTCTCAGTCGTCACCTTCAACATGGTCAAGTTGAACTGGGCTCTGGGCTCTTTAGCCATTGTTCTACTATCCCAAGACGTAGCGGCAACTATGATCCCTCGTCGATTCAAAAATGAAACTGCCCCTCAAAAACAGCCAATCAAGCTAATGGGACTATCACCCAAGTACCCGACGCATCAGGATACTTCCAAGTACTGCAGTTACTGGTACGACAATGATGGCGCAGTGCCCTGTCAAGACATACTCGAAGCGTATATGATCACCATGGACCAACTGCTTCGCTGGGTATGTCGTCGAAAGCTTTCTTGTGGCTGTAATGCTAATATCTCAGAACCCTGGGCTTGGGCAAGGTTGCAGCAACCTCCTCACTGGCTGGTCTTACTGTGTAGAGGCTATCGACGAGCCAGTCGTCACAAATGGTCCTACAGAAACAGCACCAGGTGGAAGCACCCCTACTAAGGGTATACAAACTCCTACTCCTACACAGCCGGACATGGTAAACAATTGCGTCACCTTTGACTTTGTTGAAAAGGGCACGTCCTGCACCAGCCTTCTCTCCAGGAACGGTATAACCCTGGAGCAGCTCGCTACTTGGAACCCTTCAGTCAACGATGACTGCAGCGGCTTGTGGTCCAATGTCTGGGTTTGCGTCAGTATAGTGGGGCAGGATTCCAAAGGGAGCACTACCTTAAAGCCAACCACTACCAATACATCAAAGCCAAGCCCTACCAATGGAGTTGAGACACCGTCACCAACACAGCCCGAAATGGTCGAGAACTGTAACAAGTTCGCCTTCGTTAAACAGGGACAAAGCTGTGATGCGCTCGCCAAGGCCAACAGCATCACTCGTGACGATATCTACAACTGGAACCCATCTGTTGACCGAGACTGCGGAGGCATTTGGGCCAATGTCTGGATCTGTGTATCTGTCATTGGACATACACCATCACCTACTAAGCCTACGCCTACAAATGGAGTCGAGACCCCGTCTCCTATTCAGGGAGGTATGGTGAAGAACTGTAATAAGTTCCATCTCGTACAAACGACAACCACTTGCAACTCTATCGAGAATTACTACAAGCTGCCCCTAGCCTAGTTCTTGGAGTGGAATCCTGACGTTGGCGAAACTTGTCAGTACCTTATGGCACATTACTGGGTTTGTGTTATGACAGACGACTATAAGCCTGCGCCTTCCCCTACCTCACCGAGCAACGGTATCAAGACCCCTTCGCCCATTCAGGATGGTGTTCACAAGAACTGCAACAAGTTTCACCAAGTACAAAAGACAACGACATGTGCCTCAATCAACAGCTACTACAATCTGCCTTTAAGCAACTTTTACTCCTGGAACCCCAGCGTAGGAAATAAATGTCAATCCCTGCTCGTCGGTTATTGGGTTTGTGTCTCTATCGTTGGCTGGACCCCTCCCAAGCCATCTCCCACCAGTCCTAGTAACGGTATCAAAACACCATCACCTATCCAAGAAGGAATGGTGACAAACTGCAATAAATTCCACGAGGTCCAGAAGACGACAACCTGCGCATCCATTCAGAACTACTACAAGATTACCATGGCGCAGCTGGCTAAGTGGAACCCTAAAGTGGGTTCTCAGTGCACCTCTTTGTTAGTGGGCTACAACGTGTGTGTCGGTGTTATCGGACAGACGCCCACGCAGCCTCCGAAGCAAGACCCAACACCTACGCCTTTCATACCAGGGATGATCAAAAATTGTAAGAAGTTCCACCTTGTGAGAGCAACGACAACTTGCGACTCTATCCAGAAGTACTATAAGATTACAATGGCACAGATTGCGAAGTGGAATCCCACGGTTGGTTCGAAATGCACATCTTTGTGGAAGGACTATTGGGTATGTGTCTCAGCTTAATCTTTCCCAGTCGTTGTCTGGGAGTATGCAGCTATGATAAGAAGGACCTCTCTGTGTATGACCCATTGAATACCGACAAGAGGGGCTCCGTCGTCTCTGGAACTGATTGAAAATTGGTATAACAAGATATACGAGACAAAGGGCAAAGCAAAGCAACGGGGATAGCCCAGAACTACGTAGTCGAGTTTGAAAAGAGAATCAGTAGGAGATTTCCAAAAGCAGAGCAAGACACATTAAGCGTCGGTGATCATTGGCTGTGCCGTGAATAACAGATGCAAGGGAATGGACATAACAATGAACAATATTCTTGCAGATCTTTACCGCACTCTGAACAGACGAATCGAGATTGGGCTGTATTGGCTGAAGGAGCATCAACTATTCCAGCGATGAAATCAAAACCTCATCCAAGTCCCTGTACCGGATCGTGCCATTCTTGAACGCTCGAATAAGTCCTCCGACCTTGTGCTGAAGCGGGACTATCTCCCTCAGCTGCAGATACTTTCGTACCAAGCGAACTGTCAAGACAACAGTGCCAAAGCAAGCGCTTATGATCGACAAAGCTGGATGCGGCCCAGCATAAGCGAGGATCAGACAAGAAGCCGTCCTGCAAATCTTAGTGAGGCCATGTAAACGGTGTTGAACTTACCAAATAGCTAAATCCGAAGAGATAGACTTCACAGGATGCTGCTCTTGTTTGTGGATTATTTGCAGGATATCTTGGAGCATCGCAAGCTCCCGGGTCGTGTCACTCCTCAAGTGTGTTACTTTTGTGTTCAGTTTTAAGCTATTGTCTTCTGATAATATGAGTGTCAGCTAATAACAGCAGTAAGGCCGGGTCTCTGACTTTGCTGGTTCGTGGATCTTCTGTTGAGACCAGGAAGGTCCTGGTAATGGGTGAAGCATTCGAAGTAGCTTGTCAGATAGTTGTTTGCAGCGCGTCTATGGAATTCCAATTTCTCGTAAAAGTCCACATCTTCAAAGTCTGATCCAGAATCCTGTACTAGATTGATGTGGGCTGGCTCGTTTGCTTGGAGTTTTGTTTCCTCTGGTTTGTTCATTTCAGCGGTGAGAGCACAGGGTGTTCCATGACATTTCCTAGAAACTACGTTCAGAAATACGAACACTTGAACAAAGGAAAACTGATAGAAACCTGGTATTGGCTAAAAAGACAATCAATCTCTTAAAGTAGAGTGTGAATGGCAGTTCCACAACACAATGCAAGTGGCGTTTTTCTAAGCTATCATTGGAGGGTGCAACAGGGTGACTGAATTATTTCATCTCTCATGCTTTCGGTGTCAATCCTTCCGATGCCCGAAGGCCAGTGCAAATAAAATTGTCGTGTTGAACGAATATATTAGGGTATCAGTTTATACTAACAGCTCTCTCATTCCTCTTCCTCTTGTGGTCTATCCAGCGCATTCTCCGCTGGGCGCTCGGGCACCAAGAACACAGCAAACGACGTTGAAGGTAACGAGATACAGAACATGGCAAACGCAACAATAAGGTTGGTAAGAGATGGCACCTTGGCTGCACCAACTCCAAAAGCCAAGCACGAGCCAAGAGACTCAAAGGATCGGACAAGACCAACGGCGAGGGTCAGTGTCTCGACGTCTTGGAAGAATGTTCCGATGATCCAGTACACAAACATGTAGTGAGACTCGTTCATGAATCTTAAAAGTTAGCTTTTGTTTCGCAAAGGGTCTTAAAAACGTACCGAAGAAGAACTTGGACAGCGAATCCGCGTCCAAAGCCAGGAAGATCCCAGTCTAGAGTCACAGCAGGGTTGGCATTGCGATACTCCAACTCCATAGCAAACTGCCATCCGAATAGCGCAGTCATAGTAATGGCGAGGAAGGCCCAAGTAACTCTCGCAAGCTGAGGTCGACTGAAATACTTCAGATCAAAGAACCATCCCCAAAAGATGTTGGCAGCGGTGGCGGCAATACCAGAGGTCAATGATGCCAAGGCGCGGGCTCGAACGGAAAAGTAGTTGACGAGGTAGATTCCAAGGTAGGTACTGTTCCAGTTGAAGCCGACCAACATGGGGATCAGTAAGTAAAACTGCTTGCGTTGGATGAGAGCGCCCCATCGTCGGAATTGTTCCTTGATGCTCTTGTTCGTTTTCGATTGGGGAAGTTTGGAACCATCAGATCGGATGACTTTATGAGGAGGCGAAATTAGGAACGCCAGAGGTAGACCGAGACATTGGAGAGCGATGAGAACGAGATATGTAGTGTATCCGACGCGACCACGTTTTCCAGAATCGACGTTGAGGGAGAGTTGAATTGAAGAGCCAATGAGTTGACCGAGTTCTCGCAGACCGAGCCAAATTCCAGCTAGAATAGTTAGCACTGAGGAATACTGACAGCAAAATCCGACGTACTGAATTTTCCACGGTCCTTGATATCACCGTATCCCAAAGCGATGGCACCTTCAGAAGCCCACAGCGCTGAAGCTCCGATACCGCAGGTCGCACCGCCAAGCAAAACAAACCATTCCACTCCGTATCGGTTATTTGTGTAGAGAGCAGCGGAATAAGGAGCATATCCAAGGGTACCGATGATAAGAACCCATTTCAAACCGATTTTATTGGCGAGGATACTAAAGAGTGAGCATCCAAATACCATGATACCAAAGGTAAGTGAATTGGCTCCATTAACGAGGTATGGCTCTTGCTGGCCACCAGCGCCGGTATCTACAAATGTTAGAGTCATTCTAGAATTTTATGATACACATACTGTTGAGAGCATTCCAGATTCCCGGTTGTGTGAAAGAAATTAATCCAACGATGATAACGTTGAACAGAGGACTGCGATACCATCGTGTAAATCGAGAGACAGGCTTGGAGTGCTCTGTAGTCTCTTGGACAGCATCCTTGATAGGTTGCTCTTTGTCGCTACTGTTATCCACGACAGCAGACATTTTGACGGTTACTCTCAAATTCCCATTTTACAGCTCAACTGCAGATTTCTTTCTTTTATAACGCTTGATATTATCTATTTGCCTCAATGTTTTCATTAATGGTGTATCAAATGTGGAGGTTCCTTCTCCAACTGTTCCTAATACGGCTAGAATCGTAAGTTCCCCGACGGTTCAGTTGATGATTATTCCCACTTTTGCTGTTATCCGTCTTTTTCGTGCTCGACAGGGTCGATGGCGACATGGAAAAAGTGAGTCAATGTAGATCTACCCAGATATAAGTGCATTTAGTTTGTGTCAATAGATTAGATGGAGTATTCTATGTATAATATCCATGTTAAATACCGTTACCTCCAACCCGCCTTCCCCCGAATTTCTCGTCGGAAGCTTAAAATGTGACCAATCATGAGCGTTTCCGACGGGCATCCTTGGGAATCCTTCGACCCTGACTCGAACCGGGGACCTGGCAAGTTCTCCGCGTTACAGTCAGTCACTCTTTCCCCCCGATCTCCTCCTCAACAATCACGTTTCTCCTCTTAAGCATCGCGTGCTTTATTTCACCGTGAAACCCACTGTCCTAATTCTTCGGTTCACAAAACAATCGCCGAGTATTTGGATCAAAAACACCAATAAATGGCGGGGAATTCGAACTCGGACCTCCAGACTCAAACGTCCCCGCTCCAAGCAGGTGATTCGCCGCGTCCAAGACAAGCAGCTTGTCTCGTGTGTCGTCGATCAAAGATCAAATGCGATTGGAAGGACAATCAGGAACGATGCAGAAGATGTATCCAGCTTGACTGCGAGTGTGTACGACCTGCCTATCATCCAGGTCGTCAAAAGGGCATTAAAAAGTGAGCTTCAATTGAGTGCAATTGACCTGACCTACGGCTAACAATGTTAGTAAACGTACAGGCTTGGACAAAGCGCTGTACCAAATTGACCAAGCCGTCAAACGCGCTCGCTCAACGTCGCAAAAGAATCCCGAAGATGATAGGATTCTATCTCATTTGCAAGATTTACTGAGTGGCGCGAATTCTCCTGATGCCCCGCAGACTCGATACAGTGCTAGTGGCGATGGTGATGAAGATGCGTACTCGGAGGAGGAAGAGGAGCAGGAGCAGGATCCCGTGGTGATGCCTGAGTTTATTCAGAGAACGCAACAGAGTCTTGCGATTGATGATGCGGAAAATCCTTTGCAGCTTCTTGCGAGGGCGTCTTACATCCAACCGTCACCAGAGTCGCGACATGGGAATTCACCTCTGCAAGCGCATACTGCGAGTACCACTGGTCAAACGGAGGATGAAATACAGGCCTTCTTTGCGCCGGCACAGGCACATTTAGATGTTGGATCTGATGTCGACCCTGTCACTCTGGGCCTTGTGTCTGAAGATGAAGCGGATAAACTATTTCACTTGTAAGTGCCAACCTGACTTTCTCGGGACCATGCTGACCATCAGTTTCCATCGCAACCTTGCGCATACTCGATGGGGTCTCGATCCAAGGATATACACAGTCGAATTCACTCGCTCGAGATCTGCTTTCCTATACACATCCATCATGGCCGCATCAGCTCTCTTTATGCCATCCGCAGCGGCCCTTTCAAAACGACTCTCAAACCACGTCAGGACCCTCGCCCATAAAGTCGTAGTCAAGCGCTACAGGTCTGTTGAGATTGTTCTTGCATTCATGGTAAACATTCCATGGATGTTCCCCGGACAGCATTCTACCGACGATGAAACCTGCACCTACATCTCCATCGCAAACACCGTCGCCACCGATTTGTCCCTTCACAAAAGTCTTGTCTCGCCGGAAATGCTAGGCTCAGGTTCGGATATCGGTTTAGCGAGAGGCGACTGTCTTGATCCAAGAGCAGCACTAGCAATGGACGGTTTTCCAGAACTTGACCCGTGGTCTGAAAAAGGACGGCTATTTCTCAGAAACCGGGAACGATGTTGGCTTTCGTTATTTGTGTTGGAAAGAGGAATGTCGCTTGCTAGAGGACGACCATTTTCCGTGCCAATGACACGATCGCTAAAAGACTGTGACAACTGGCATCTGTCTGAATTTGCGGATCCTCTTGATGGACATCTTGTTTCTATGGCTGTTCTGAGAAGGAATTTGGACGGGCTGTTTGCTGCTGTAAGAGGTCTTTGTGATGGATCACAGATGCCTTCCAGCGACGGTTCATTGATCGCTCAATCGTATGTATACTGCTGCCTGTTTTGGGTCTGCTAAGCTAACCTGCCCAGAATCCAAGGATCCATTGAACGTTTCTTTGATCAGTGGTATACCGATTGGGGCGTCTCTATCGGCAAAGGACCAGGTAAGATGCTCGACTCTCTGACAAACCTCGCTGACCATCAGACCGCCGTCTCCCACCATACGTTGAAATTCTCGTCACCCACACCCGTCTTTCCATCTACGGCGGTGTCATAAACCATCCCACAGCTCCTCTCGAAGTCCGTCGTTTCTTCCACACAGCCGGCCTCTCCTCAGCTCTCAACGTCATGCGCGCCGCGATACAAGGAGAATCCCAACTTCAATCCATGCCCAACAACACCGCGATCATGATTTCCTTCGCGGCCTGTTTCGCCCTGACTCTAAGTTCCTACGCAACTGGCGGTTCGGCTTTAGCCCCTAGTGTCAGGAATCTCATCGACGAAACAGCCACTGTACTGGAAAGAATTGGAAAAGTAACACGACATCGAAACGGTCTTTCCATCAAATATGGAAAATACCTTAAGCAAATTGTTAGGAGAGCAGCTACCGGTGACGGCATATCTGATCCCAGAATGCCAATCGTTAATGAAGCGCCCATGACGACGCCCACGTTTTTAGACCAGCAAGCTCTATGGCCAGAACCGATACACTTCTCTGCCATGTCAGATGATCAAATCGTCCAAGCTCTGAACCAGCCTGGTAACGATTTCGAGCCTTCATTTGGTGGACTCTCATGGGATGACATGACGAATTTCGAATGGCTTTATTGGCCTGAAGTTGGTATATAACATAAAATCAACGAAGCGTTTCCTGTTCCTGTTTCTCCAGTCCACCTAGCCAATCAAAAGAAGTAATCTGTCGCAATTTCTCCATAAATACAAATGTCAAAACAGTGTGAGGTCTAGAGAGTTAGCTTGGTTGTGTATTGGAGTGAGTAACGTACGTGAGTCTTAACCAAGCGGGTGTCCAACCTCTCATGAGGAATCGAGGACCTTCTTCGCGAAGACCAGTGCTCAGGACTTGAGCGAGACCTTCTTTGCCTGCGTTGGACTGCATACGGCTTTTAAGAACGTCTGCTGGGGCACATATTGTTGTGGCCATTGTTCCAGCTGCTAGGGAAGAAATGGCGTGGGTCTTTGTGTCATCTTTAAAGTTGTTGGCAAGGAGATATTGTTTGGCCGACGCATATCTAGTTTGTTAGTCAAGTTACCATAATAGGCCAATAAACTTACGTAGCAATCTGAGAGACATCTGGAACTGTTAGCAAAGTCACTTATTTAGAAAGATGCACTCACTCATCAAAGCACTCCTCGCAATGTTAGGAGCAAGACCCTTCCAGAACGCCATCATGCCCTCCTCGCTATAAACTCGCGCCAGAGCGTCCAAAGCGTGGCTGTATCCGAATTGCTGAGCAGGAGCTTTCGCACCATCTGCACACATACGGACGAGAACAACTTCAGCTGGATTACCAACTAGACCAGCAACACCACCTGCGACACCTGCACATGCGATGTTTTGTGTCACCGATAGTGGCTTGCCTGTATGTCCTCTGACTTTATCTGAGAAGTATGTATGGAAGCCAAAGCGGGCAGTTGAGTATGTTCCTTGACGAAGGATGGATGCTGATAGACCAGTCCATAGAGATGGGATGCCTATAATTGTTAGAGGTGTCATGATGATATTAGAAAACATACCATCTCGTGAAGCGAATCGGTACAAGACATTAAGCATAGAACTATTGGACTTGAGTACCTGCATTCGATATTTTGTTTGATCCAAAGGGTGTGCTGTCATTGTTAGTAAAGGTCATGCTTGTAAGTGGTAAACATACTGAAGCAAACAGCCATACAAGCTGCAGCACCGCTATAAACTGTCAGTCGCATCCAAAAACCAGAGAACAAACATACCCTAGCCAGAAAGGCTCCTTAATCTTCTTGTCAGAACCCATATTAACAAACTTGCCCTTGCTCTCCTCCTCACTCCTCACTTACACGCTCATGTTTTGTACACTCTCAATCTCATCGGCATCCAGATCTATCTCCGACGTCGTCCCTCATTCTGAACCCCGGAAAGAGTGGGTCAGTTCCTCGGTCTCCAGATTCACCTCCGACGATCAATCGTCATCGTCTCAAAACCGCGACACATCCTCGGCTTCTTTGTAGCTGCAATGTCAAATGTCAGACAACGAAAATAAACCCGACATGTCGAAACTTTCTGCACCGCTGAAAGCTCTTATTAACGCGCCTTTTGCGCGCCCAGGGCCGAGACCTGCGCCTGCGCAAGTTCAGGAATTGTTTGAAGCAATTGCGAATGATGCTGCTATTAGGAACCTCGGCCCAAAGTCCTGGTTGACTGTTTCGGTATGAAGATCAATTGTGCGCCATGTGCTGTGCTGACGATTATAGGCCGCTGCTACATTCACTCTCAATTCACCCGATTCTCTTCCCGTTCTTCACCAAGTCGCATCATCGAAGGTTCCCAATTCCTCCGTCCAGAATGCCGAGTTCATTCGAGAGGTTGGCCTAAAGTGTATCAGCTTCAACGGCATTCCTCGAACGATCAACTCCCTCAACGCTTTCCACGCATCGCTTCCCGAAGACGTAGCATCTCAACTTAGCACAAAAGCAAGCCGACAACCGACATCGCAAAATATTGACGAGGCATTGGCCCGCGGCCGAGGGTTATGGGATTCCATCTATAGACCATACGAAGACAAGCTATTCGAGAAGCTTGCCCTCGCGCATCCCGATTTGCCTGTGTATATCCTTAGCAACCATTACTCCGCTCTTCTCTCCGATCCTCCTGCCTCCGAGCGCGACACACTTGCCAGTCTCGGCCGAATCCATACTTCCATGATTGCCATCTCTTGTCTACGAGCGCAAACTGGCGTTGGACCTCAAGTACTGTCGCATGTATTTGGACTGCGAAAGGCGCTTGAGGATGGAACGTATAAGAATGATAAGAATGGCGAGACGGAGGAGAGTGTCAACTACTTGGCTAGCGATGAGGGCGGACACTGGATCTTGAATACCGTGGATAAGATTGTTGAAGCTATTGGAGGAAGTAGCTTTGCGCCAGGTCGGGATTCGAAGATCTAGTAGTTTATGTATAATTGATCAAGCGTTATTTCTGTGATAAATCGTGCTCGCGCATAGTGACCTGGAACCTCGCTGTCCCACCACCTCGCTGCAACCACAAGTATATACAAGAAGAACTAAGTTTGTCCTTGGAAGAGAGCAGGTCCCTCGCCATCAAAGAAGGTCTCATCCAACAGCGAAAGCAACACCTTCTGCCCAGCCCACTGCTCCTCAACATTGGGCCTGATCTGGTTGGGTGGGAGCACAAATCCCGTCTCGCCAGTGTCCCTCAACTCAATGGTGTACGAGAACTTGGCCTGTCCAACGCTGTACACGTGGTCGGGCGCCGAACCGGTAGTAACGTACAACACAGCGCCACTGGGTCCGAATGTGTATGTAGTCTTATCGTCGGAGCTGTCGCGGATGGCGGTGCTGACAAGGGCAGCAGCCTTTGTCCATTTACCAAGCTCGGGCGCGTAGAGATCTTCCTTGTAGCCGAAGGGAGAGAGGATGTATTGGCCATACTAAAGCTGTTAGCGTGAACAATTGATCACGAGCACTGGGACTCACGCTGTGGAAGTCGATGTAGAGAGAAATACCAACAGTATCTCTCAATTGACGAACAAACTTATCCAACCCAGCATTCTCGGGACTATCAGCGGGTTTCTCGCCGCGATAGACCTGCGAGCAAGGGTTTGTCGAGGCACCTCTCTTGTTGGAGTCCCAGCCAAACTCCCAGTTGCGATTGATGTCGCGGCCGAAGCATGTCTGGTTCGCTGCTGAAGCGGGAGGAGGTTGGCGGTTCTTTCGCCAGAGACGATCGGACTTGGTAGAGTAGACCTAGCTCAATTAGTCAAACGATCGATGGGTGAGCATGGGCGACTTACAAATCCGTCAGGGTTGACAAAGGGAAAGATGTAAAAGTCGTATTTGTTCAAAATGGTCTGAACGTCCTCATCACCACCCTTGAAGCCCTTAATGAGCTGGAGAGTGATGTATTCAACAGTCTAAAAATTAGCGTTGAGCGACACTCAATTGGTAATAAACTCACCGGCGCAGAGATCCATTCTCGGGCATGAACAGTTCCATGATAAAGCACAGCAGGCTTTCCGGGTCCATCATCACCCCAGAGATGAAGACCATAAATAGTCCTATTCTCATATGACGTTCCAGAAGAAATCAGCTTCGAATTATTAGGAAACTGCTCATGCAAGTCCCTAAAGTAATCGACATGGTCCTCGTACTGATGGAACTCATCGTACCAAGACTCATCATCCACTTGACGCTTCCACTTCTTGGAGGATGGGCTTTCGCTAACGATGGAACTACCCAAGTTCTCGTGAAGAGTGGTAAAGTCAAGTCCCAGACTCTTGAAAGCAGCGACGTCATTGGGCGCGACGACAATGTCGGCGTGTTGGTCGCCGTGCTCCCACTCGTCAAAGGTAACGGGGGTAAGCTTCGCTTTGACGTCTGCTTTGCCGTGGGTGTTTACGCGAAAGACTTTGTAGCCATCGTAAGTCTGGACATCAGCCTTGGGAGCAGCAATTGCCCCGAGGGCTAGAGTGAGGAGGGAAAAGATAGAGGACCTCATTGCGATGGATGAGTTGGCGATTGAGTAATGAGTCTACTGCAGGCTCTTATATACATCACTGCTTGGCATATACCCTTGCTTGCGTATGATACCAGAACTTTTGATAACAGTAGACGATCATTGCCAGTCACACCATACCAAGCATTGAGATCGTCGACCTTCCATATCTGTTCTGGTGTGCATCTTTTATTCGTGCTTATTTACAAGCCCACCCAGGTGGGTGTCAAAAGAAATATCCTCCAAGACTTAGGCTACAGAAATAAAGTAGCCTAAATGCTAGCCTAAGCTGGCATAAGGTGATCAAATTATTTCGTCTTTTATGCCCTTGAGGGCCAATTCTTATGACACCCTGGGGCCACCCAACGGTCCCCGATCTGCCCAGTAGCTTAATTAAAGCCTAACTCTATTTCATCGTCCCCCGCAGCGGGGATATTGCAGGATCACAGGTATCGATGACGAATGATGCAGGAAAAGTCTTGGAATTATGCGGTATACTTGGTATCACTCCATCTGTTTCATTTCCCTCGCTTCTGAGAAATCTGCGTCTGTCTTGCTTCTAACCTCCTCGACGCTCACGCCCGGCGCAAGCTCTGTCAAAGTTAAAGTACCCTGCTCTCGATCTACTTCAAACACGCACTAATTGACGGTTAGCTTTGTCGCAGATGAAAAGTATAAAACTTACGAGATCAGTAATAATGGTGCTGACTACACGTGCGCCCGTTAGAGGCAACGTGCATTGCTGCTTAATCTTGGATGAGCCATCCTTGGCGCAGTGCTCGGTTGCAACGACAATCTTGGTGTTGTCGGGGTTGGCTACCAGATCCATTGCGCCGCCCATACCCTTGAACACCTTTCCAGGAATCATGTAATTGGCAAGATCACCGACTGCGCTGACTTGAAGGGCCTGTAATTGTCAGCAATGAAATGCAGGGGAATTGCGTGACTTACACCAAGAATTGAGACATCGACGTGTCCACCCCGAATCATACCGAATGATTCGGCCGAGTCAAAGACGGATGCTCCGGGAACGAGTGTCACTGTTTCTTTGCCGGCGTTGATGATATCACTGACTTGTTAGTAGAGTCGTGAAAAAAGGACAGTAGACTTACGCATCAACCTCATCCTTTGTAGGATAAGCACCCATTCCGAGGATACCATTCTCAGATTGAATATGCACAGTCGAGTCCGGAGGCAGGAAAGAAACGGCCAGCGTTGGAATTCCCACTCCCAGATTGACATAGTATCCCGCCTTGAGCTCCTTTGAAGCTCGTCTCGCGATACGGTTTCGTCGCTCTTGAGCTTCATTCGCAGCCTTTGGTGGGCCATCCTCTCCCTCATCTCTCAACTTGAGCACCTCAATATTCTTTTCGGCGGTAGCGGGAACGATTCGGTCGACAAAGATACCAGGAAGGTTAACATCGTTGGGGTCAATTTCGCCAACTTCGACAATGTTCTCGGCTTCGACAATGGTGAGCTTCGCAGCCTTGGCCATGAGGGGTCCGAATGACTTTGTCGCATATCTGATCTGTTAGCTGAGTATGTAATTGGGATGTCGCGCATACCGGAAAACACAGTTTCCGTCCTTGTCGGCCTTCCATGCGCGCATAATCGCGACGTCTCCCTCAATGGCGTGCTCCATGAGGAATGTTCGACCGTTGAACTCGCGGGTCTCTCGCTTTCGGCCTTTTTCCACAACGGCGCCGGACTTGTCTAATCGCACAGGGATTTCGCCCTCTTGCACGAGGGTGTCTAACTTGTTAGCTTGCTCATGATGTTTTGGCGGGCGACTTACGAGCTGCTGTGGGTGTAAAGAATGCAGGAATGCCAGCACCGGCCGCTCGAATGCGCTCAGCCAATGTGCCCTGGGGACAAAGCTCAATTGCCAATTCGCCAGTCAAGTACTTCTTCTCCAACACCTTGTTGTTACCAAGGTATGACAAGATCAAGCGATCGACCTGGCCAGCGCTTGTAAGAACTGCCAAACCACCCTTGCCTTCCACTCCAGCGTTGTTCGACACAGCTGTCAACGAATTGAGAGAGTCGCGACCTCTTCGGTGAATCGCATTGATCAGTGTATCCGCCACACCACAAAGACCAAACCCAGAACTCAACAGCGTTGAACCACTCTTGATGTCGGCAACCGCAGCATCCGCATCCTTGAACAGTTTGGACTGCCCTCGTACGGACAGCGCTGCTCTTGTCGTGCTGAATTGACGGCTTGTGAAGCTGCTTCCCCAGTTCATGGGCCGCGCCCGTTGGAATCTTAATAGCCTCGACATTGTCGCTGTATTCTGTGGTTTGTTGCCGCTGTCATGATGAACGGCTCATGATAGCTTAAAGAGTAATTTGCGGACATAATTGTAGGTCCGATCGGCAACAAAAGTAGGTCCGAAAGGACGTCATTTTCGGTGGAAGAACTGGCACCGACCCGCTCGATCCGTTGGACCCTGAAGATGGAGGTGTTGTACGAAAAGAGAATGAGAGCTGGACGTGACTGGATGATATTCTCCGTTGATCGTGCCGCGGTTAACTGGCTTGTGTTTCGAGCTTGTCGAGCCTTGTGAATTGTCGCGTTTCAAAGATCTGGTGAAGCGGTCGGATTATAATTAACCCTGGTTTATCCGATAACACGGTACGTACATCACAAGAGAACATCACCTTCATGGAAGGGATCGTGAAGTCATGGACATGTCGGTAACAGAAGAAATGTCCTCTAAGGCTTAGGCTTCCATAATAAAGTAACCTAACTACTGGTCTAAGCTCGCATGAAGTGACCAAATTATTTCGTCTCTTATGCCTCTAGGGGCCAATCCTTTTGATACCCTGAGGATGGACAAGCTCGAGTGGACCTTGATGCTTTCTTGCCATCTGTGGAAATGTGGAACACGAAGCGATCCGCCTTTACGTCAAGTGATGTTCTGTACATGCACGTCAATTGACACCTGTCAAACATGCATAACGATACATCACGAAGCAAATTGAAGTGAAACAGATAATTATTCGTAACAATGTTGAATGTTAATATTGGGTATCTAGTAAGTGACGCTGTTAAAACTCAAAAACACATAGACCTCTAGTTAAGAGGCACGCGACGGAAGCGGTTGGACTCCCATCCATCAATCTCATCAACATGAGTCTCGCGGATAAGCTTATAACCACCAATCTTGGGAAGAATGACAGCCCAGACAAGCCAGTAGACAGCACCGGCAGCAAGGATACCAATACCGACAACGCAGTGGATGTAGTAAGGCATGCTCTTGTACTGGTTCTGGCTAGGGTCATCGGGAGCGATGAAAGGAGCAATCACGAGGTACATGTTGCTGAGGAGGAAGAAGATGGTGACAGGCAGAGTAGCCTTGATGGGAGGGTTCCACTTAAAGGCCTCGCGGTGGAGGTAAAGGTGAACGAGACCACCCGCCACAAAGGTGTTGACGATGGCGAGAGGGTATGAGATGAGGTTGAGGATAAAGTTATAAGCATCACCAGGAGGAGGAGCAAGGATGACGATGACGCAGATAACCCAGTGCTCGAAGAGACCAGCCAGAGGGGCGTTGAAAGGTCGGTTGCTGGCCCAGAGTCGAGAGAAAGGCAGGATACCCTCACGGCCAAGCTCTTGGACAAGACGACCTTGGGAGAAGATGACACTCAGGACGTTGCCGAAAGCAGACAGAGCGACAAAGACAGACATGGCGCGCTCAGCAGCAGGACCCATGACGTTGCGGAAGAGAGAGGCAGCGACAAGACGCTCGGAGGCGATGATCTCGGCCTTGGGGACGGCAGCGAAGTAGGCAATGTTTACAAGGATATAAATGACGGATACTGAGATGATGGCAGTGGGAGCAGCGATCTTGAGGGTGCGAACAGGGTTGCGAGTCTCGCTGAGCGCATAGTTGGCGTTGCTGTAACCGACGAAACTCCAGATGACATTGTACAGGGCAGTGACAACACCGTAAGCGCTGCCAGTGGTGCCCTCGAAGGCGCGGCTCAGGTTGTCAGGCTTCTCGTCAATCTTGAGGTGGCCGCCCAGAGCGACGAAACCGCAGATGATCATGATGAAGACGATGAACAGCTTGATGAAGCCGAGGGCGTTCTGAAGACGAAGACCCCACTTGAGAGCGCAGCCGTGGATGAGGAAAGCAGTGGTAATGCAAGCCAGACCAATAGCACGCTGGTTCCATCGATCGACCTCCTTGTTGGCAGCGTGGAGGATGTACTCTCCAAAGACGACCGAGTTACCGGAAGCCCAGCCCATAAGAAGAACATAAGAAGCGTACATGCCGGTGACGAGGAACTTGGGCTTGCGGTAGATGAACTCGAGGTAGTTCTTCTCACCACCGTTCTTGGGGATACCGGTTCCCCATTCAAGGTAGACGGCTGTACCGGCGGCGGCGATGAGGGATCCAGCGACCCAGATCATGAGAGCCAGACCAGGACTTCCCAGGAGGGCGAGGATGGATCCAGGAGTCGCAAAGATACCGGTACCGATGACTCGGTTGAAGATGAGCATAGATGCGCTCAGGATACCGATCTGGCGCTTGTTGTCGGCGGCATGCTGAAGACGACCTGTTCATGTTAGCAGAGTCCCACCAGTGTAAAGCTTTGCGACATACCCTCTTCTGTGTCGGAGCCTGAGCCAGACCCAACATAGTTGGTCTTGTTGGCACTGGGTTCAAGACCCTTGGAATCGTCGTTGCTCATGATGACAAGACTGTAGATGTGGCAGTCTAGGAAGGATACAGAACTCGATTGACTGAAGAAGTGAAGCAACGAGAAGGGGGCGCGCCTCCTTTAATAGAGGATCCCATACCAAGGAGTCAGTACCCCGTCTCTATCCATCCCCATGGGAAGGCAAAATTGGGAAAACTCGTTGTATCCACCCGCAGCGGAGCCTCTTGATCCTCAAAAGTCTAGAAGGCGACCAGAAAAAGACAAGCCCGATACAAGGTATCAATTAGAGTAGGGAACGGTTCGGCCTGAATCGTGCCATTTTGGGTCAAGCAGCGAATAAGAATGCGACAGTTTGACGGGGTGTTGGTAGTGTTCCTGGTTGAGAGGTTTGGCTGGAGGTTGCCGTCGGTCTTGGGAGGCAAGCTAATGTGTCATGAAAATCTCTGCATTTGAAGCTTTTGGTGAATTAAATCGACTAGGACGATGACGCGATCTTGGGTGATCGCACGCTTATTTCCCTAGAACCAATAGGCGACTGCCAAAAATGCAGAAACTATCCACTCTAGGTATTTTAACGGCATGGATGGTAGAAGTCTCCCCGGGCATTGGCCGGTTCGGTGTAGGGACCCGGCCTCGTGGGCTCCGATTCAATTTAACCTCACTTCTTTTGATGGGCTTGGGTTGGATTTGAGGCTCTTTTTGGGAGGTCCATTATATTAACTACCTGCTATTCTTGGGGATGCGATTGATCTGACACGTTGTTTTTTGTAAAAACTCCCTGTGGATCCTCGTTTTCGGATGTCCGGCCGGGTGGGACGTGAACTGGGATGGCCTAGATGGCCTGTGAGGTTGTTGGTGATGCTTGTAATCACAACATCAACCTCAAACGTAACTTCCATTTCTGGCGTTTCGACAGTGTGGTTGGATCACCAGGTGCAATGTTAGATGATGTGATATGGCGAATTGTGCTCATTCACACTCCCAAGACTCACTTCCAAGGGTGTTCCAACGCTTGATGAAGGATGGGTGTTCAAGTATAGCTCAGCACACCTGAAGGAACAGTCTCACCACCATCAACATGATCATCACTTATGCTTATAGGGCTGTACTCCCCGAAGATCCCTGATCAAGGCATCTCCCCGATGCTACTGCATGCATTCCGTGGGATAGAACGTGGGATAAATGTGGGAGGATACCGCCATCCTCGTCTCTGACCACGTCAATCCTGGCATGTCTTGCCAACTGCCTGTTCATGCCTAGCAACCACTCCTACACCTTATTTATTAGCTAACATCAATATAAGCGACATGTGCCATATGTAATACTTGGCTCCTAAGTCGTGATCGGCTGTCCTGTTTATGGAAGGGTGCCGTGCCTAGGCCAGGCCGATATGGTACCATCACCTCGGTGAGTCTCGACTTCATCTCTACAAGGTCCTTTTGTCAGGTTTCTCAATGGTCTGACTGTTTCCCATCAATATTATTGCTTACTTTTGCCACAAGTCCTTTTGAAGTGTATCCCAATAAGCACTGATTGCCCAGACGTGAGCTGTCGATGAGCTCTTGGTCACCAGATGGGATGATAGGCACAGCTTCTAGCGCAATATTCTATCGATGATGGGGTGAATTAAACTTCCATTCAGCTACATAACACACGATGAATTCTCTAGCATCACACAGCTCACACGAGCAGAGTGACTCCATCAATTCTTCAGCTCAGCGCTACTGTACAATTGACAAGTGTGGCGTTAGCTTGCAGACACCAAACAGCCCCTAGAGTGATCTACCGGCCACTAAAGCCACTGGCGTCAAAGGCGTCATTTGCTCACAGAAGAATTTTCTTCCCTGTTTCTGTTCTCTGTTCTGATGTGAAGTGCTGTTGATCCGAAAATACCCTGAATGATACATGTCGGATATGCTGTGGTCAGGTCAAAGTCTGAACCAGTACTGTGTCCGGTCATTTCTAGGACAAGGTACAGAGATGGTGGGGTTCTCCTTTTGTGTACAGGCAGTATTAACACTCGCTGGGCCAGAATGGATGGTGTTTTTGTTTGATTGCTTATCTTACCGCGTCAAGCCGCGCGAGAACTCTCAAAACAGCCCTGCGCGCCTAAAGCTCTCCTTATTCTTATAATGCGGTGCGCCAGATTCCCGTTCAAGCTGTTCCTGGTCCACTCACATGTGGATATATTCCATGACCCATGGACTTGTCTGGGCTCTCAGCCTTTTGCTATCCATTCCGTTGGGCGGCGCGTTTGTGACCGCTTTGTCGCGATGTTCCTGGGGCCCCGATCTCGGGCCGCGGTGGCTCACGCTTGCTCAGACCAATTACCTAGTAGCTACTTACTCAGCTGTGGTCGAAGTATGCTGTTGCGACAGGAGTTATTTGAAGTTGCGGCGCGATTAGTGCTCGCTCATTTGTTTGTTGCGTATTTCTACTGCGGCACGACACTGCCAATTCAAGAGGTCTAAGATCGACGTCGCATCTGCAAAAGCCCAATATGCTACACTTCGATCGAAACGGCCGGTTGTATAGTTGTTGGCGAGGATTGTTGAGCGTAGGGGACCAAGACGAGTTCTTCCTTTCACGTAGGCAACATGACTTTGAGCTATGAGTGTTGTGACAGAAGGGCTCTGGTGGCTGCAAATAATTTGGCGACGGCTCATCACGTCGTCTATAGGGTAACTTCAGCATCAACACTGGCATGACTACAAGTCGTCATTTACACGGAAGTACTATAAAAAGAAATACTACAGCATTCTTCTTTTGATATAGACGTGTATGTGAGAATACTAATTGAATCATGTCATGGTAGGTATTTTGGCAGAGCATGAATAGCAGGCATTGCATTATAACAATAACAGATGTGACAAATACTCTCACATTAACGACCATCACAACCAACACGAGGCTGCAAAAGGCAATTGAGTTACTAGAGGCCTCCCAAGCCTGCCGTGTAACATTTCATCTTAATTACGAAGCGGAAAAAGACACACAATCCTTCAAAGTACCATCTTGGATGGAATACAGTCTTATCTGCAGCACTCATCATGGATAGACGTCATGAATTGATCCACATGATTGGATGCAACCATGACATATAGCCTACCTACTACTCAGGGACAGTCGATAGGGCTTAGGGTTCGTGTAACTCATACAAATGGATAACTGAAGGATGGAGAGATGTTCCATCCGTTTACTGCGTTTGAATACTTAGGTAAGGAAGAAAGCCTGCAACGGGCTCCAGCCTTGGTATCATGACACAGCTACAGTTGGCCGATAAGAGGCTCCACATGGTTAGGCACTTTGCATTTCGCACGATACGATACTGTTGACTCAGCCACATTGAACCCATAATTGGATTCACTTTGGACCGAATTCTGTCAGTAGGGATTGATTGGGCGACTAAGGGGAATACGCTTGCTAAGTCGATGTGGTGACGGGACCCATCAAACTGGACAGTTGACGATCATTAGCAGGTCAATGCAGCTATAGCTCCGTCTGCAACGTGCCTCCACGATCCTGAGTAAATCTTTACGTATAGAGTAATCGACGTAACACAAAGGAACAGATAAGGATGGACATCCATATCCAAATAAAATGCAAACAAATAAGATAAAACAGGGAAGTCAGCAGTTCGGCGCAGTGGCTGAATGTGGCGCCTCAGCCCCTAATCCAGAATATAAATCCTTCAGCTTCAGGTCACCTTCCTCATAAAACGCGTTTCCAGCCAACGCGCCCACCTTACCTTCCTTGCGCAGCTTCTATTTACACAGTGACGCAATAGCGCACCCACCAACCCTCAACGTCCAGAATCGACCAAAGTCAATCCGCGACTTTGAGACTTTGAGCCTCATTGTCATGGTTTCAGGTATTTATTTTCTCGCTGTCCCATAGCCTATCCGCGCTGACTATCAGATCCATACGCAATTCCCGACTCTCCGCAATTAACACGAGACAACATGCGCCCTGCCACGCCCAAGGAGGACGGTCTTGCTCATCGCGAGAAGTCTGATACTACAAAGGCTTCTCCTGCTTTGCGAACTGGCACACCGCGCGTCGGAACTCCTCGCACCGGGACACCCAGAACTAGTACTCCTAGAGGGAAAACAGCCACGGGCAGCGCATCCAAGAGAGCCGAAGACGAAATCGCACTGGCCGAAGACACTCCTGCGGAAGGCGACGCTACTGAGCCAAACGGTGCCCCGAACGGAGTCGCCAACGAAGCAAAAGCCGATCCTGGGTTCGAGGAGAGAGAGGTCGATGTCCTTGTTGAACACCGCGTCGACGAAGCTAATTCCAGCGTCGACATCCGAGTTCTTTGGGATGGAGGAGAAACCACGTGGGAGTCAGAATGGAGACTTCAGGAAGATGTACCCGCCATGGTGTTCAAGTACTGGGATAAGCTCGGCGGTCGTGACGCTGCCACAAAGCTTGATGTTTATCATGTCTTCAAGATCCTGAGACGTGACCCCAAACAGGCCAAGAAGTACGAGGTCCAATGGGTCGGATATCCCCAGAACGACAGTACCTGGGAGAAGGAGGAGCTTCTGAGCCGGATTGCTCGGGCTGAGCTCGAGAAGTTTAAGGCCAAGGACTTGCTGGACAGCTCTAACGGGAAGCGCAAGGGCGCGCGAGGTGTTGGCCGACCTCGTAAGAGGCCTCGTTCGGAGGACTAATGTTTGAGCGATTGACAGGATTATTATGGATGGCGCGCATGTATGCATATGGTTGTACCAACAACGAACACGATTGTAACGGGATTTCTTTCTTCACTGGACTAGTACATTGATCTATTCTAATCTGTCCTGGCGTGATCTTCCTTGGGCTTGACGAGAGGCCAGTGACCGTGATCTTCCTTGTACGACATGGCGAAAAACTGCGCAATGACAAATGCCCAGTACAGATTGTATGCGAGAACAGATCCATACGTAGCAGAGTTGTTCCACCCGACGACAGCATTGAGAATGGCCCAGCCTCCTCCGCCATTGAGTTGAGGATTGCAGCACTGTATTGTCAGCCGAGTCTGTTTTGAGGGGATAGGCAGCGCTACTCACATTGACGTGCCAAATACTCCTGTCGATATCGTACGATCCTGGCCCATCTCCGAGTTCCGCAGCGTCACCGCCGACAACCTTGTTCCACTGCTGCTGCTCAAAAAGCCAGATGGCGCGGGAGAATAAACCGGCTGCGACAAGGTACAGCAGGCATGTTGAAGCAACGAGAAAATATTGCAGCCTTGCGGATGAGCCGCCTCGGTAGAGTGCGTATCCAACAAGCCCGCCCAGCGTCAATCCCAGAATGACGGGTAAAGGCACGGCTGAAGCGGGCGCAGAGAATGAGACGCCCGCAACGAAAACAATACCCTCGATGCCTTCGCGAAGGACAGTGATGCAAGGCAATGCGAACATGGCATATTTCTCAAAGAAATTGACCAACCACGCCCTCTTTCCTTGAGTTGTCACAGGTGCCTCAATCGCCTTGGATAACTTGGCTCTCCATTTATCTTCCATCTTTCCTACGCGCAGCAGAGCACCACCCATGATAGTAATGATGATGGCCGAAATGAGCGAAAACACTCCTTCGTAGTAGTACTCATGATCCGCCCAGGTATCGCTGCCGAGAATATAAAATGTGCCGATGATCACACCAGAGGCAACGGCGCAAATTGCGAAGCCAGTCGCAGTTCCAGCCCAGACCTGTCAATTAGTAACGCTCAAGCCAGAGAAGCAACGAGGAACTCACCTGTGTTTGAAGGGTTTTGTAAAGATTCGCATCGCGTTGAGAGCCATCAAGGGTCTGTTTGAGAAAAGCCAGCAATACAGAAACAATGATGGCCGTCTCGAGAGTCTCTCGAAAGACGACGACAAACACGGGCACCGAGAACAATTCGAGCATTTTGGAGCTTGAAGCAGATGAGGATTGGTTTGCTTTGCTATCGAAAAGATCGGATCAGATAAGAAATATGAGTTTATTCCGACTCTCCACACCCACACGCCAAGGCTCCCGTATCGAAATTGCCTCGGCCGGTTCAGGACTAAGGGTCACACGATGCCCACTTAGTTCTCTCCAGGTCGAATCACGCGTTGTTTTAACGCCTGTCAGTGTCAGCTGTTCGCTTGGACGAAAACTCTGAAGCCCTTGGTGCAGTTTTTAAATGCGAGTACCTGCGCGAAATAAACAAGGTGTGCTGTGCTTAACCGACGTCGGATTATCTGATTGATAAGATCCCGGTCCGCGTCTCCACGCTTAATCCGACTGTCGGGTTCTCATTTCACTTTCACTCAGTCAAACAACAAGATGAGGTTCGGATGGGCCGTGGTTTTTGCACCGGCCATTTTGGCTGCGACGGTGTCTTATGATTTCACTATTGAATGGGTCAGGGCGAATCCTGATGGGGCCTTCGAGAGGCCCACGATTGGCATAAATGGGGTGTGGCCGATCCCCAAGATTGAGGCTAATGTTGGAGATACCGTTTTGGTCAATGCCAGGAATAATTTGGGCAATCAGAGCACGTCTTTGCATTTCCATGGATTGTTCATGAATGGTTCGAATCATATGGATGGACCGTCGCAGGTTACGCAGTGTGCTATTCAACCTGGACAGTCTTTTCTTTACAACTTTACGGTATGTACCCATGATGTCGGAAGAGATGAAACTAATTGTGTAGATTACTCAACCTGGTACTTATTGGTATCATTCTCATACCGAGAGTCAATATCCTGATGGTCTTCGTGGTCCTCTTATCATTCATGACCCAGAGTCACCCTTCAAAGACCAATATGACGAGGAAATCATCATGACTGTCTCAGATTGGTATCATGACCAGATGCAGACTCTTATTCCTGAATTTATGAGAAAGGGAAACCCAACTGGTGCCGAACCAGTCCCTCAAGCTGCTCTCATAAACGAGACTCAGGATCTCAAGGTTGCTGTCCAGCCTGGAAAGACATATCTTCTTCGACTGGCCAACATCGCCGCATTTGCAGGACACTTCTTTTGGATTGAGGGTCATAACATGACTATTGTTGAGGTGGACGGCGCATACACGAAGCCAGCTGCGGCTAATATGATTTATCTATCTGCTGGTCAGCGATGCAGTGTTTTGGTCGCTACCAAGCAGGACGCTTCGGCAAACTTTCCCATTGTGTCAAGCATGGATACAGTAAGTTGACCACTTTTTGATTTACATAGCTGACCGTTTAGGATCTCTTCGATGTACTCCCCGATGATCTCAACTGGAATGTCACCGGATGGTTGGTATATGATCAAGAAAAAGACCTTCCCAAACCATCGACCCTTTACGAATTCGATCCTCATGGTGATATGGATCTTGTGCCCTACGATGAGATGGCTTTGCTCCCTGAACCTAGCAAGCATATCGAACTGGATGTCATCATGGATAATCTTCGCGACGGTGCCAACTATGCTTTCTTCAACAACATCACTTACCGGGCTCCCAAGGTGCCTACGCTATACACTGCTTTGACAAGCGGCAAGGAGGCAACGAACCCGCAGATCTACGGAACGTATACGCATAGTTTTGTTTTGAAGAAGGACGAAATTGTTCAAATTGTTGTCAACAATAGGGACGACGGTCGACATCCATTCCATTTGCACGGCCATCACTTCCAAGTCCTTCATCGAAGTGAAGACGATGTTGGCGATTTCTCTGGCTCGGAGAAGTTTGCCAAGACACCGATGAGACGAGATACTGTTGTAGTGAGAGGAAACGGAAATGCGGTGCTTCGATTCAAGGCCGATAACCCAGGTATGTTTGCGATTGAACATTGAGCCCTGAGCGTCGCTAATTATCAGGTGTCTGGCTGTTCCACTGCCATATTGAGTGGCACGTTACGTCTGGGTTAATCGCGACGTTCGTTGAAGACCCTCTGGCTTTGCAAGCTTCGCTTGAGCTACCCAAGAATCACCTCGACGCCTGCAGAGCTGGTGGTGTTCCTACAGTCGGCAATGCTGCTGGAAACACTCATCTCTCTGACCTTTCCGGCGAAAATGTCCCGCCGCCGCGTCTTCCTGACGGGTATGTGTGCTTCCAATCACTAAAGATCCTCACTGACATCACCAGCTTCACACCGAAAGGCATCGTCGCATTTGCGTTTAGCACATTGATGGGTATTTTTGGCATTTACACAGTCGCATCATACGGAATTAAGAAGGACAAAAAGACCCCCGAGAGAGCGCCGTTGCTTGCCGAAGACGAACCCTCGGAGCAGTAGATATACAGAAATTATTATCGCTCGTACACGTCCAACGCCTAGATCCCATGCACTCCCCAGATCACTTTACTTCTGCGCAGGCTCAGCAGGAGCATACTTTGAAGCCTCCCTCAAATGATCCGGTGTACCCAAAGCTTGCATCTGGCCTCTGTATTCCTTGAATGCGACTTTGCGATCGCAGTTCTTGCAGTAATGGCTGACGTTGGGTGCGCAGTGGCAGATGTAGGGACAAATGACGCCGAAGAAGGTTCCGAAGAAGAGCGCCGCAGCGTAGATACTGTACTAGTTAGACAAGTCTTGTGGATGGCCAGACAGGGACTCTTACTGTGTCATTCCAGACGCAGACTTCTTGACCTTGGTCTCAGTCTGTCGCTGACAGAATGGGCAGTCGACAGAATCGGCTTGGTTCTCAAGCAAATGAAGCGGAGTGACCGTAGGACCAGTAGGGCGCATGGGAGGTTGTTGCTGCATCGGAATAGACATCGACTCTTGTCCGGCATATTGCTGCTGCTGCGCATGGGCAGGGTGTTGCAGGATTGGAGGCGATTGTGTTCCGTTGTACATGGCGCTCGAAGGCTCGGGGGAGACAGTCGCGCTGGGTGGGGGAGGACTTGTTTGGGGGCTCGGTTGCGCAGGATGGTGTTGGAATGTTGACTCTGTTACGACTTCGGGGAGGTTATCGTCGTTGATGTGTCGCTGTCTGATGCCTGGTTAGCTCATTATGCGATTGATTGAGCGGGGAAGACAAACTCAATTGCGATTTTCTCGTCGGTAGGCGGTTCAGTGTTGGGATTAGCTGTGTATGAAGGAGGCGCGATGGCGTCTGGGTCGACAGGTGTTGAAGAAGTTGCTTGTTGCGACATGTTGAGCTGGTGTTGTTCCGATAATTATGTTTTTCGAGGAATGAGTCGTGAGGCAGTGAAGAGAAATAAATTTGGGATATTATGATGAAGGTCGCACTCGTGAGTCCGAGCAGATTGGAAGGAATTCGTAAAGCTAGGGGCCCCTTGCTTATTAGGATGAATCCATGTTTCGTTTTGGCATGGCGCAGTCTGTTTTGTAACTTGGTTTGACTTGAGAAAATGGGTCTGAGCTAGCCATTTCGGAGGCGTCGCAAGCTTGATGGATCACTGGACCTGAAAACCTGGTAAATGGATTAATTCAGTTGGCTGTGCCCGATGATCAAGAGCTGAATCTGCTGAGGATTGACGCGTTAAAGGAATCGTGTTGGAGCTTAGTGCTTACTGCGGAGTAATGCGCTAACCACAGCTTTACCCGTGCGGTGAGACCCTTATCGATAAGCTTGTTTTGTTGCGCCAGCGACTGTTACAGCCGTTGAAAGCTTGGTTATAGGGCTGAACAATTACCGCTAACAATTGACTTTGCGTAACCCTCTATCTCCATCTTAGCAAACCTTCGGCCTCTATGAGGATCAATTATTGAGATTATTCGCAGAATATTGTAGATATACTATTGATAGACCTCCAGTTCTGAGCTCGCGTAGACAATTTAGCTCAGTAGATGAGTACCTGGTTTCTATAGGTCCTTGTAATCCTCAAAATGTCGAGCAGATACCTTTCTCTCAAACATAGTATCAAGCTCATGAAATGTTCTCCCTCTTGTACCTGGAACATCAAGGTAGACAACAAGGATCATCAAAACAGTCATACCAAAGAACACCCAGCCAATATGACCACCCATGTTTCCTTGGTCCTTGTTGAACATGTAAGGAAGAACAGTAACCCACACAGTGCTTGAGAGAGCTTGAAAGCCAAAGGCAATTCCTTGTGACTTGGCCCTCAGTCTAGAAGCAGACACTTCACCCGCCACAGCGAGACTAGATCCAATTGCTGGACCATAGGCAAGACATGTGAATTGCATGACGATACCGATAGCCAGTAGGGTCTTTTCAGACTGGGGACACGAGGCAGATACACCCATGATGAGATAGATAATAGCACAGATAGACATGCCAAAGAACATAAGTGGTCGCTGTCGGAAAAGGGTCATCAAGTAGATGTTGATTAGTGATGACAAGATGGAAACACCCAATCCGATCTGCATGAGCTTGATGATCAAACCACTACTAAGACCAGTTTGATTAAGGAAGTATGGAGCGTTGGATGACAAGCTTGCGCCAGCAATCTGCGGCATATACATGCAGATCAAGATAATCCGTGTGCGACGCCAGTTGACTCCCTTGAAGCATTCTAGGAAAGATGTCTTCTCACAGGACAGACGACGCTCGGCCTCAACTGTATCTTCCATGTGTTTGAGTCGGGCGTCGAGGTCCTCATCGACCGAAGAGAGCCTGGTCAAATGCTTCAATGCCTGATCATGGTCGTTCTTCATGATGAGGTAGTATGGTGATTCAGGAAGGAAGGGGAGTCCGAGTGCAAGTATTCCTGGAAATACCCATGCTGCGGCAAATACGACTCGAAATGCAGATTCGTCCATGATTTTGACTCGAGAGTAGGTTGTGGATATAGCGATGAGAAAACCAACATTCTTCGTTTCAGAGTCAGACAGATCATAATGGGAAGTCAAGTGAGGAGATACTTACCATCATCAAGATATTCAGGGACAGGGCAATGCCACGAAGAGGCAGAGGAGTAATCTCAGAGACGTAAGTCTGTGATGTTGCCTGGAACGCACCAACGGCAAAGCCTGAGATGATCTTGGCCCCCATGAACTGGGCCGGTGTCTCGGCCAGGTAGGCCATTGCGATTCCGCAAGAGACAATGATGATGCCGAAAAGAAAGACTAGGCGTCGGCCAAGCTTATCTTGAACGTAACCAGCTGAGAGGGAACCAAATAGTTGCATGATATTATATGTGGCATTCCAAAGAGACTGCCAATAAGCAGGGATGATGAGGTTCCCATCAATCTCACTGGCAAACTTGATCCTACAGAATATCAGGGCCAAAGTTCAGTAGTGATGTATGGCTGGAGTCTTACTGAAAAGCCGGCAAAGCGAGACAAACAGCTAGAGCAAGGTTTTCATAACCGACAAGGGTCGCTCCCACTTATTCAGGGTTTAGTCAGTGGCGTTGGCTGTGGCGCAAGGGGACATACAGTTGGCATAGAGTGCCCAGAGGATCGCTTTTGGATTTTTGCGAGCACATTCCCACGTAGTGATTTGGTGGTCATGACTGGCCACAGCATCTTCGGCATGAGCGACTTCAGCCTTCTCAAGCTGAGTATCATCACCAAAATCCCGATGATCGGTCATTTGAAAAAGAAAAGAAGAGTAGGGTGGTAACGTTGAATAGGCCACGTCAAGAATTGTTGATGTTGAGATGGAGGAGCAGGGACAACAGCCCCGGATGGCAACCTCCTTTTATGGTTTAAGGACTGAATAAGATATCAAGCTTCTTCCTGACCGTTCGCGATCTAACTGCCCCTCCATGCTAGCTAGTTCCCCAGAAACCTGGGACCATCCCCCAGAAACTCTGGACTATCTTGTCTGGGGACCCCGCGTTTTAGTGAAATTCGGATATCCCGGTGCCGCTCGGAAATCCCGAGTAGGGCAATATTGAACCCTCGGTGTATCTACTCGGTGTATCTCAGAGCGAGCATTAACTTAAGATGATCGTTCCATGTGTTCGATCAATGCTTTGTACATTAAACGGTAATCTTGACATCCTAAGCCAACTGACTCAGCCTTGACCTCAGCATGAAGTACTCGTCAGAAATCTCAAACACTCCTGAGCTCCTTGAACCGAGACAGATCTTACGCCGTTCTGGAAATGTACAGCATATCGTTGAGCCCGCTTCATTCAGCTTGAGCAACGAGGGGTCCTCCATCTTTGCTGAGGTCGTTCTGGACTACAGTCGTTGTGTGGGTGGCTTTCCCATATTTACTGTCACTTCTGCTTCAGCCTCTCAAGGCCAACGACAAGTAGAATTCCAGGTTACCTACAGCGAAACAATAGAAGGAATCGACAATGAAAATGGTACGACGATTCAACTCCTATCTTTGACCGCTATCGTTGCTGACCATGACTCGACAGGCGATGGTCCGTTTTTCCTTTTCTCGAATGCCATGGACAGTTACAGGGTCTGCCGTTTTCACGCCACCGCCACGAAGGATACCCAGACGTTGAAAGCTCGCTTCGCTCAAGCATCGCAGAGATATCAGAAGATCACCTTGATGGAACCTGGCGCCAGCATTACATTTTCCAAAGTTGGCCTTCAACTTGCACGTCCCGAGACTCCAATCAGGGCGAACTTCCACTGCTCCGATGAAAACATCAATCGCATCTGGAGAGATGGTGTTCGCACAGTTGACATGTGCACCGTAGCTCGTGGAGAGACTGTTCCCGCCTGGGATGTTACCGAGGACGGAACTCGCGTCTATGGCGGCCATTGGGCACCTTGCAGACAGGGAACAAGGTGGTCGGATAAGAAAGTGACATTCCAGACAAAAGTCGAAAAGTTTGGAGTCAGCTGGGCTGTACATATGATCACAAACGGTCTGGTATTTTGCTTGGATATCCGAAGCAGAACTCTGTCGGCTGTTGAAGGGCTGGCAAATCAGTCCTCAATCTTACCTTCAATCGACCGAGGATCCTGGCAACTACCTGAAACTCTCGATCTGTCCGGCTGGTTCACTGTCGAGAGTCTGGCGACCAAGGACTGTCTAACCATAACGATTCGAGGTCATGAGGTGACCGCCATCACAGGTCTTCACATCAGGGCCATGCTCGGCGACAACCTCATCAATACTGGTTCTGTGGCGTTCGGTGGGCCGCCAGGATGGATCGCTTACTACCGACAACTCTCCGTGGAGAGCCTAAGCGGACAGACTCTGTATGAGAATTCAATGCGACTGGGCGATACCGAACGTATATATGACGACTTTCAAGTGGGATCGAACAAGCTCCCGTGTATCATCGATGGCGCAAAACGAGACAGAGCGTCCTTCGGCGGTGATGCCTTCGTAACTGGTCGATCTATTGCATACTCCACCGCGGACTTTGAATCGTGGAAAGGTACAATTCTGCTTCTGGTCAGTCATCAAACCAGCGACGGCTATCTTGGAAATCTCTGCCCAATCCAAGCCCCAGAGCATGGTGGTCCAGATGAACCACCATACTATGGTCATTATTCTTTGACGTACGCATTGATGCTGGTGGTTTCTATCAAGGACTACTGGATGTATTCGGGCGATAGAACTCTTGTAGAGAGTCTATATGATCAACTGGAACACCATATGGAGTTCACAAGGCAGTTTATGAATGATGAGGGCCTTGTGGAAGCTCCGCCATATCTCTCAAGTATGCTTTCCAAAACAAGCCGTTTTTGTCTACACAGATACTGACTACAAATAGTGACTTGGTTTCCCATGGGTGGTCCTGTCTTTGGCGTATCTGCAGGTCTGAATCTCGCTTACCTCGACGCTCTGAACGCTATGGCATTAATGGCACCGGACAATGGGGCAACGTCCCAGTACTACCTTCAAGCGTCTAGTCTGAAAGAGTCCTTAGTTCGCGTTCTTTGGAACAAGGAACAAGGGACCTTACGTCCAGCACTTTCACTAAATGCTAATGGTGTATTTCAGGACGTGAATGCTTACGCAGCTACTCTTGGTCTCTCTCCAGACCACCCCCAGTTGGTAGAAGGCATATTTCCCACTCACAATCGTCTGCCGCCAGCATTTCGGGGTCTCGAGAAGTGGGATAACTTTGGGTTGACCAGCCCCTACGCGTCTGGGTTTGCGCTCGAAGCTCTTTTCGCAAAGAATGAGGGATACAAAGCCATGGAGCTATTGTCCCAAGTATGGGGCGTAATGGGGAACCAGAGTAGTCCAAACTATTCCGGCGCTCATTGGGAAGCTATGAAAACAGACGGTACACCCTTTAACCATGACGTGTCACTTGTGCATGGATGGTCTACTTGGCCAGTCTTCCTATTACCAAGATATCTTGTCGGAGTTTATCCACTTGAAGCCGGCTGGACAAAAATCGGTGTAGAGCCTGTTCTTGCAGGGTTAGAAAGCGTGGAGTATTCTATCGAAATCCCTCAAGGGTACTTTTCAGTTCAATTATGTATAAATGATGAGAAAGGAGCTGGAAGGATAAGAATATTAGTGCCAGATGGCAGTTCAGCAGTTGTCAAGGCCCCGGATGGTTGGAAACTTTCTGGTACTGGTATTGTGCAAGGCAATGGAGTGCAAGTATGCTTGGAGCTATTTAGATATACTAGATAATTCTATTTAGAAGTAACGACTGTCTGATAATTCTCCGTACTAAGATTCATTTACAATGGAAAGTAGCTTTTCAATTTTCTTCCAGTAATCAGGCCAATCTAGGATTGTCAAAATCTCCTTGCCTGGGTTCATCAAGGATGTCTCAACACAGCTCTACGAGAACTAACTAACTAGACCCTGATCCCAGCTCTTGACCGTATTGGGAATGTCAAGAGGCATCCTTCTCGGCAAATTCATGCGGCCCCGGATGCGGGATCGGAAAGTGGGAGGACTAAGTTTCCGTTGAAACGAAACGGTCCGAGCTAATAATAGTTCCCGAGAATAATGGAGTCTACGCTTCTAGCACCATTAGTACAATCAGACCAATTCGATTCATAAAGTAGAGATGTGTTTATGTGTCTAATGTAGGTATGAGTGTTATTTTGTTTGCATCGTCAGAGTGGTCCTTCGAAATAGTTGTGCTCTCCTCATCCCGGTTCTGAATCACTATATCACTGAACAACAATCTATTAAAAGGAAAGATACTACGAAATCAATAATAGAAATTCAATAAGGCTTTCAATAATGCTTTCAATACCCTACACATCAGTATTACCCGGAGATTTCCATCGCGATATTTAATGCAGGGTTGGGGAGCTAGCTGCGCGTATGCTCCACCGCGAATAGCTTCGCCCCATACTAGAGGGATGGGTCGTTTCATGTTTCGTGAACAACTAGTTTATCAGATGAGGGTTGATGATGTTTCTTTGGCGGCATGTGGAATAACTGCCGGCTGGTATAGCCAGCGAGATGATATCTAGTAGATCTGAGCTGATGAACGACCCTGGTGATGGACATTGCTCAAGAACAGAGTTACGTTGAGCTTACGCGTAGCCATCCCTTTCTGCGTGGACTTCGAGCAGAGAGGCAACGAAATCTTGGAGTGGAGGACTCATCAACATCGGTCAGATGGGTATAAAGGGTCTGTTTCCTCTGCTCCTAGACAACTTCTTCTCGTCATCAACAACCACAACAATCGCTTACTCACTCACAATTTCACACTCTTTCAAATTTTCAAGTTCCTAGAACCAAGTTCCACTCCCAATCATTCAAGATGAAGACCTCCATGGCTATGCTCACTGCCTCTATGGCCACCGCCATTCTCGCTCATCCCTTCGACACCCGAAGCCAGCAGTGCAACGTCGCTCCTTCAGCTTCCACCAACGCCAACATCAAGCCCATCTCTCAGCCCAGCGCTTCCACCGCTGAAGCTTGTCTCAAGGCTTGCTCTTCTAACTCCTCCTGCAAGAGCTTCCTCTTTGGCCTTCCTACCGATGCCAACACTCCCGTGTGCCAGCTGTACAGCGTCGAGGCTTCTCGAGTTCCCAAGCAGAACAACGACCTTTACGTCTTCGACAAGGCTTGCTCTGGCAGCAAGGTTCCCCAGTCTAAGCCTACTCACGATGATCCTCGTGGAAAGACAACCAGCAAGGTCGCTGCTCGTGGTATGACTTGCAACGCTGCTCCTACTGCTGCTTCCAACAGCAACGTCAAGCCCTTCGCAACTCCCAGTGCTGAGACCGCAGACAAGTGTCAGGATGCTTGCGACGCACAG
This sequence comes from Fusarium caatingaense, assembly GCA_013624355.1. Classification (NCBI taxonomy): domain Eukaryota; kingdom Fungi; phylum Ascomycota; class Sordariomycetes; order Hypocreales; family Nectriaceae; genus Fusarium; species Fusarium caatingaense. The sequence goes on from JABKKP010000476.1 coordinate 45,801, forward strand.
AGCGGGTGCCAGAGCTTTGTCTTTGGCCTTCCTGACGACGCGTCTACTCCCGTCTGCAAGCTGTACAAGGTTGCTCCAGCTCAGGTTCCTCAGGGCGATGATCAGCTTTACGTCTTTGCCAAGGGATGCCCTGCGGCTCAGGTTCCCACTAGTGCACCTACCCATGCTGAGCCTCGTGGACAGGTCCCTTCTGAGAAGGCTGATGCTAAGACTGGTTCCAAGACTGAGACCAAGGGCAATGCTCAGAAGGCTCAGAAGGCTCAGGCCAAGACTGGTAACCAAGCCAAGGTCAACCAGCAGACTGTCAACAGCATCAACCCTGAGCAGAAGCACAACTAAGCTCCAACTGTCCCAGACTCAGCCCGAGAGACAAATCATTTTGACTTGGTTTGACTTTGGAGTCTATCTGTAGCAATGTTTTTGCGCAGATGACACTGGTGCTGAGAGTCGTTTTGCAACCAGGGGTTACAATACTCCAAAAGAACTTGTACCACACGCTCGTTTGAATTTGATATAGATCTTGTATTTTGTTTAGAGTTCCTTAGTTAGTGACAATAGATCGGCCGATCATTCCAATATCTTGAACAGTACAAACTTTAAGTGATCGTGTGAATGAATTGTATCATGATGGGAGAACCATAAAACCTTGGCTTCCCAGAATGATATATCCAGGATCCTATGCTCTACATCGAGCTGAATATGGCTGAGCTGACAGACCTGTAAAAATTGACTGGTCCATGTCGCTTTCTGGCCTACACGGGAAGCATCATAATCTTTCGCAACCAACACGACTCTATGTGGAACTATCTGTTAGCACAGCCTTAAGGAGGTCATTCTTAAAACAATTCTACCAAGGTACCGGAAACCATCCTTATTCAGGATCTCAGCTTAGATTTGAGTGGAAGCCGGAAGCGATCCCCGATATTTCTCGGGTATTTCCAGCCTCTCAGCGCACGCATGCGCCGACACCCACATGCCGTCTGAAGACGCCGAACACGCTCAGCTCCACACAGCCGCATATGACGGACCTTGGTCTAAGAAACATGAAACATTTCTTGTTCTAGTTCGAGGCGAAGCTTTATTAGCTGCTGCGGTCTGCGGAGACACGCGTTACTAGCCCCACAGCCGAGAATCTTGTCGATCTCATCAATACCCTGGAGACCTTTCTTATCAGTTTATGCTGAAAGTGATCCTTTTAGCTTATAAATTTATCATAGATACGTTAGAGTTTAAATTCAAGTTCTTTGCAAAACTCATAGACTGATGTATCCAAATTACGTTGATCATACCACAACTAGGGATCCATGCGTCACAGCTTTTATCCCGAAAATAATCAGATAATCGGATTAAAACTTGTACACTTGGAGTCAAGTGTCTGATGACTTTCAAGTTGCTATTATAAAGCGAGCCTTTTACTGGTCGAGGCCGTTTCGTTTCAGCGGAATCTCGATAAGCCCACTTTCCGATCTTGCATTAGAAACACAAATAAGGTTTCCGGATACAAAGAATGAGAGCCATTATACCGGAACAGTGAATTGTATCTTGGATTGGACAGATCGGCTGACACCTGTTACCATCGTTATGTTGTTATAGGCAGAGACTGTGAGGATCCAGGCTGGTAACTTACTCACTCTCGTCAGTTGCATCAGAAGGGGAGAACTTAACACGAGTCTCCAGCGACAGGAATGAACCATTGCATCCATCACAGTTCATTTGGCTATTGTGTAAGGGTCGAAACATGATGGTTTATCATCATGATTCTTTTGTATAGATAACTTCCGCATGGAATATGGTTCATGCTCTTAGCCCGTTTTCAAAATGAGAGCTCCAACTCAGTAGGAAACCTTCATAACTCCAATACTGTGAGCATGTTATGCTCTTGTTCTTTCATTCATTACCTTGGTCCTCCATAACATCCCTCCACCGTATGTCGTGTCAATGCTTCATAGCTTGGTAGAATGGAAGCTGTGCATTTCCCACATCACGAGCTTCAATGAAAGTTGTTCAAGATACTATGGAGCCATCGCGCAGTAGCTCGAAGACTATTGATTTCATCTTCATGCAGACTCACAAAATGGCGATGCTGTACTCTATCGTTAGTCTAACTGACGCGTCACCTAGCACTGAGTTACGGAACTCCTTTCTCGTTGTCGGAGCTCGTCCAAAGCTTGGATGAGAATTTTGAAGATAAATACTTCAGGCTATCCTCGTCTTTCCAAAGTATCTCATCATCCAAAAATCACATTCGCTTACAATCATTTCAACTACACTCGCTCAAACACTTTCAACACTGTCTTTACCAACTTCAACCTTCAAGCACCATGAAGACCTCTATCGCTATTCTCTCCGCCTCCATGGCCTCTGTCATGGCGAGCCCCTTCACCATGAGCACCCAGAAGTGCAACATCGCCCCTGCTGGGTCCGCCAACAGCAAGATCAAGGCCTACCACGCTGGCAGTGCCGACACTGCCGTTGACTGCCAGACTGTCTGTGCCTCGGACGATGCTTGCAAGAGCTTTGCCTTCGGGTTGATCAAGGGCGCACCTCATCCCAGCTGCCTTCTTTTCAATGTCCAGGCTTCCAAGGTTCCTGATCGTAAGGATGGTCTGCACGTCTTTGACAAGGAGTGTGCATCCGACCGTGTTCCCACTTCTGCCCCTACCACCGCTCAGCCTTGGGGAACCATTCCCAAGAACGTTCTTGTCCGTCGCTCTACCAAGTGCAACTGTGCTGCCACTGGTTCTGCGAATGATGATGTCGAGCCCTACAAAACGACTTCTGCAGCTACTGCTAAGGACTGTCAGGCTCTTGCAGAGGCCGACAACTCTTGTCTGAGCTTCCTCTACGGTCTTCCCGATGACTCCGAGACTCCCACCTGCAAGCTCTTCAAGGTTGCCGCCGCCAAGATTCCTGCTCGTAGCGATAAGCTGTTTGTCTTTGACAAGGGATGCTCTTCTAAGCAGGTTCCTACTACTGCCCCTACTAAGGATGCCCCTCGCGGCTTGATCTCTGAGAGCGCTTCCAAGGTGACCAAGGTTCAGGAAGCTCCCGTCAAGGCTACCAAGGCTGCCAAGGTTGCTGTGTCTGGCAGCAAGGAGAACAACAACGCCAAGTCCAACGCTAAGCCCACCAAGGTCCAAGCATCCAAGCCCAAGGTTACCAAGGTCAGCAATGCCGAGAACGAGAAGGTCCAGTATGGCCAAGGTGTGGAAGACTCCAAGTCCAAGCCCAAGGCTACCAAGGTCGAAGCCTCCAAGCCAAAGGCTACCAAGGCCACCAAGGTTCAGGACAAGCAGGCAAAGTCTACCAAGGTTTCCAAGAACGAGAACAAGGAGACCAGCTACACCATGGGCAACAAGAACGAGAGCTCTGAGGATATCAAGGACACCAAGGTTACCCAGAACAAGGATAACAAGACTGAGACCAACAAGAACACCGAGAACAATGACACCAAGGAGAACAACGGCTCTGACAACAAGGACAACAAGCAGGATACCACCAGCCCCAAGACTATCATCACCAAGGTCCGCACCGGAGCCCAGGCCACTCAGGCTGCTAAGGCCGAGGGTAAGGGATCTGCTTGCAAGACCACCAAGGGTGCCAACGCTCAGCCTACCCAGAACTAGACTTGATGCAGCCGGAGGTTGTCAGCTGCTCTGTCCAAGTTGTTGACAGGTACTCCTGCTTAGAATCGCCGTCTCCACTCGGCAATATCTCGCCTGACGTTCCCACACACCATCGCTCTTGAAACTCGATTAGGTTTCATCAACTCGATGGCTCACTTTCCTTTCTCATCTATCTGCTTAATCTTCTATTCCTTCTAAGATTCCATAGAGTTTAGCTAAATAGTTCTTTTCAATATATTGTCTTTACCCATTTTCTCGACTGTTAGTCATCTGGTAGCTATCTAGTACGAGGTTGCCCTTGTTAGGGTAATCTGTTGTCTAAGTGTTTTGCGTCACATTCTCTCTGATGCTTCATGTAACAAGTAAATCGAGACTAGCAAACCGTAAGAGCGTTGTACTATATGACGTAGATAGAGTGAATGCCGTCCTCATACGCGGCGCAAGGTAGTAGACTCGGTTGTTCCGAGGGTCCATGGACGAGATTACCTGCGAGGTATGGATTGTCGACATCTCCTGTTCTTGTACGTGCCACAACTATTCGACGAAAGGTACCTCGCGTGGCATCCACCAGTTGGAATAAGAGAAAGTCCCACATGTTGCATCTATCACCAACTTCGTCAAAGAGATGATGTCTAGTCAACATGCAATATAATGAACCGCCCTCAGTTTCCGCATTAGGATCCAGTGGCGCCTCGTCGAGCCAAAGTGATGCCGATATACCTCCTGTCCTTTCGCCAGTATATTTCAGTGGACCATATTCAACGTTGTTGATGACCAAAGACCACATGTTTGTTCTGCCTGGGCCCTTCCACAACAGTTTCAATTTTATCAGATGTCCGCTAAGACGAAGCCACCCGGCTCTGATCGCGCCCATCCTGTCCTTTGTGGCATATTTCAACTTATAGTCATCCACTTCGTATAAATACTCGACTGTGTCGGAATCATAAGCTGTCATGAGAACCCTGCCCTGAATAGATGCCCAAGACCAGGTAGGTGCGGTATATGCCTTGTAGCGCGTATGGTCACTCATGGTACTGCTGTCCACTTTCCACAGTAAATGAAGACGAAGTTGGCCTCGCCACATGCCTGCAACATATTCATCGGATAGGCTAGAGGCATACAACCTCGCGATGGCGGAAAATGCCACCAATTTGTCGCTGGGAAAACTTAACGCACATTCTGAATATCTCATCACTAGTGATGGCCAGGAAGAAATCGCACGAGATGTCTCCGTTAGTCGCTTGAAGGGAATTCCATCCCGATAGATCTCAAGTCCGTCCGGGTTGGTCTCTGAGGCTATGGTCTGGCGGCATTCCCAATAGACCTGCTTGGTACCAAAATGTAGTCCCCTTGGGGACATAAAACGCTCTTGCATAACCCACCCTCGAGTGTTGATATGCGCATCATCAACAGGTTTTAAATATCCCAAGTAATCTATAATACATCTCTCTGTTGGAACACTGCTGTGCAAAGGCCCCGTTTGAACTAAAGCTTCGGTAGTTGGGGGGTTCAACTCCTTTGGATCTCGCTTTCTGAAGATGGGCTGGGAGCTGTTTCCATTATCGGCAGCCACAATGTTGCAATGTGAGAAGGAGTAAACTTTATTCATCAATGAAGCCTCTCTGCTCCAATCTGAAAGGTCATCCTTGTCCTGGAATATGCACAAAGCATCAATCCAAAGATACTGTACGCCCAGTCGCTGAGCGATAGAACAAGCATCTCGGAATGTTGGCGGCAGGGAAGAAAGGGGTATTCCTTGTAGAAGAGTATTATAGGATCCCTTGGTCAGGGTCATCATATGACCTTTGCCCCAAGAATGGCTGAGCGTCATGTATGGCCCCGACAGAGTCACGGTATTTGATTCCACAAGGTAGACAAGGGACTCTTGTTTCTCGACAGAGTAACGGACGTTAAGTAACCGTGTTGGATGCCATGATGTGTCGATCGAATGACTGCAAGCAGGATGTTTCTCCATGCATTCATCAATCCATCTATTCGCTAGGGAAAAGGTTTCGCCTGAATCTGTAGTGTCTGAGAGTCGAAGAGAGTCTAGAGCGAGGCGGTCATATATAGTATCGTCTGGTTCGTTTGCCTCTGTATCGTTGTTAGTATTTTCTAGGGATTTATGACTGGGCATAATTACCTCTGAGAGCCTTAAACTCAATGATTCGGCGAGAAATTTCTGTAGTTTCCGTTGCGTCTGGACCCAGTTCAAATTCAAATCTTATCTCGCCCAGTTCATTATCCGGTATAACGTAAACATTGATCAGCCCTAATGTTTCAAATTTGTATCCTTCAAGCTGGTTAAGCTTTTGTCGCTCATCTGGAGTGTATTCAAACCAGATTATGGCGCATATCATGCATCTTGCCTCTACCGAGATCCTGAAATCCTCGATACATGTATGATGTGGGAATGAATCTAGATCTGATAATTCAACTGAAGAAGCAATAAGATCTTGGCACCTCACGCAGAGCATGGTGGTTGATGGTGAGAGATACAGAAGCTTGGGTACTGCTGGTTCAGCGACTGGCGCTGATCTCTTCTAACCCGATTACTCTTATCGATAAGAAATAATGAAAGTCCCGCTTTCACCCGTCTTACAGGTAGTCGTCTGCCAGATCGTCAGATCGTATCACGTATAGACTGCCTGGTTGCGTATCCCGTATGACCCCACCACGAATCAACACTAAGCTACTTCAGGTTCGTTGGAGCGCTCCCCTTTGCAGGAAGACTTATATAACATCAACAGATTGATCATGGAAGCTTTTCGCAATTCCGTCAAAATACTTTAAGCCATGGATCCAGATGATCGCTTCGGGCCCCATCGGGAAAATGTTTTCGATTTCACCATTCTTTTCGAGCAAAGTGTCCTATCTCTTCTTCCCACTGGACTGTTCCTTCTACTGGTGCCGCTGAGACTGTTTCTGCTGCGGAACAATGAGAAATTGCCTAGAAATGGAACTCTATTGTGGCTAAAATTGGTAGGTGAATTGAAGTCTGCTACTGCTTTCGCTGACAATTTAGGCTGTGGCTGGCTGCTATGCTTGCTTACAGATAGCCTTAGTCGTGTTGTGGTCTCGATCGAAACCGACCAAGACAGCCATTGCAGAATCAGTACTTGGTCTGGTTGAATCGATAGCACTTGCTTCTTTGATCTTGGTCGAACATAGAAGCTCTAGGAAACCTTCCAAGCTCGTCAGCGGGTACCTTGCCGTTACAGTCATTCTCGACATTGCCCTGGTTCGCACCTTCTGGATACGTTCAATGTGGTCTATCGCGGTTGTGTTTACGTCGTCTTTTGTTTTCAAAATTGTACTACTAATCCTTGAGGAAATACCAAAGCCCTCAACAGGGGAAAAGATACCCGAGACTTCGTCAGGCGTGGTCAATCGAAGTTTCTTCTGGTGGCTGAATAATCTCTTCCTCCAAGGGCATCGTGGCATTCTTGAAACCGAAGATTTGCAAGCCATTGATTCGAAATTTGGCACAAACCATGTAACGGGACCTCTAGAAGAGCAATGGGAGAAAGGTAGGTCCATAGCTCCTTCCATGTTCTTGTGATCGTGCTGACGACTGCAGACCCCCAAAACGGACAGTTTAGCCTTTTGAAGTGTACCTTCCTTGCATACAAATGGCAGTTTGTGGCAGGCATCTTGCCTCGACTTCTCCGGAGCGGTTTCAACTTCGCCCAACCATTCCTCATCCAATCTGTTATCGTTTTTGTTGGCCGGAAGGAAATGTCGGTACAGATCTCTAGTGGTCTCATCAGCGCCACTCTACTCATCTATCTCGGCCTTGCCATATCTGGGGCATGGTACAAGCACCTCTCATTCCAAATGGTCACGATGTATAGAGGCGGTTTGGTGTCGCTGATCTTCAAGAAAACGCTCAAGCTCAAGACGACGTCTGTCAAGGACTCTGCACCGGTCACACTCATGACGACCGATGTTGAAACAGTTGTAGCTGCTGGCTCCTCGATACACGATATGTGGGCGAACCTACTCGAACTTCCCATTGGGATTTATTTACTGTACCGTCAAGTCGGCCACCCAAGCCTTCTCGTGTTGGTACCAACACTGAGTAAGTGAGCCTTCTAGGAGATTACCAGGCTAACAAGGAAGTTACTACCATTCTGAGTGGGGTTATCTCCCCAGCAATGGAACCAGCGACGATGCGATGGAACGAGATGGTTCAAAGGAGGGTGGGTGAAACATCAACCATGTTGGATCAAATCAAAGGCGTCAAGATGATGGGTCTTACAGACTTCTTCGCCCAAACTGTGCAAGGTTTGAGAGTTCAAGAGTTGAAGGTGTCTGCAAAATTTCGATGGTTACTCGTGCATTTCACCACACTAGGTAAGCCTACCACCAATTGCCTGCCCTCGCTAACAACGTAGCCATGGTCTCGGCTCAGGTAACGCCGGTTGTTGTAATACTTTCAGCCATATACTGGTCCAAATCGGACGGAGGCTTGAGTGTTGCTGAAGCATTTACATCGCTTTCCTTGGTATCACTAGTCACTCAGCCACTTGTCATGCTTCTTGTTTCTCTGATGCAGATTGCCGGAGTTGTGGCCGGCTGTGGAAGGATTCAGGCGTTCCTTCTACTGAAAGAGCAAAACAAGATGGCGACAGAAGATCCTGGAAATGGCTTAGCTGTAGTTCTCGAGGATACGAGCTTTCACACCGATGATGGAAGTATACTTCTCACCGACATCAATCTGCGCGTCCCACGAGGGTCGATCAGCATGGTTGTGGGGAAGGTGGGAAGTGGAAAATCGTCTCTACTCAAAGCTATCATCGGAGAGAACATACCATCAGAAGGAAATGTCAAGTCAGAGACTTCTCCCGCTTACTGCGACCAGGTGCCATGGCTTCGGAACACTACAATCAACAAAAACATCATTGGCCATTCAGAGCTGAACGAGATGTGGTTGTCCACGGTCATACACTCTTGCGCGCTTGAAGAAGATCTGGCCCAGTTGCCTCATGGTCGGGAGACTATTGTTGGATCGGGAGGCGTGGCTTTAAGTGGTGGACAGAGGCAACGTGTTGCTCTCGCTCGCGCTGTCTACTCCCGTAGCAGTCTTGTTGTTCTTGACGACGTCTTCAGCAGTCTTGACAAAACAACAGCTGATACAGTCTTCCATCGAACTCTTGGGGAGAATGGGTTACTTCGGGCAAGCACTGTCGTCCTGACAACTAGTAATGGTAAGTCTGCCTCTTCGCAAATTGTCAAACTCGATCTAACGGCCAGCCCACTATCTCCCCTTTGCCAACTACATCACAGTCGTTGAAGACGGCCAAATTACTAGAAATCAGGTCACATACGCCCAATTCGAACCTCGCGAAGTATGCAAAGCCATCACTCCCGCTGAAACACCTGAGACTGTTCCAGAAAACATTGCCAAGCTTGAGCCAAAGAAGGAGATCGATTTGTCGCGAAAGACTGGCGATACAGAGTGCTACAAAATTTATGTTAGATCAATGGGCTGGAAGGTCATCAGTATTGTCTTTCCCGCTTCAGTGGTTGGTGCGGTACTGGAAGTCATGCCCCAAATCTGGCTGCGGGTCTGGACAGAGCAAGGGGAGGGTTCAAAAGACGCCAAATACGCAGGAGGCTATGTTGGACTTGCTGTATCCTCCATGATACTAGCACTTCTGAACATCGACTACTTTCTCATCGTTGGTGTCGAAAAGTCATCCAACAATCTCCACGAGCAGCTTCTGAATACTGTTTGCAGAGCCCCTTTGCATTTCTTTACAACAACCGAGAGTGGGAGCATCTTGAACCGATTCAGCCAAGATATGACGCTGATAGACATGTCACTTCCTCTGGCGTTTTATCTCACCCTCGATTTAACCCTGCGCGGTTTGGTACAAACGGGAGTTGTTGCATCTGGGGCAAATTACTATGGGGCTTTCCTCCCACTTTCCTTCCTTGCGCTGTATCTCATTCAAAAGTACTATCTCCGTACCTCCAGGCAGATGAGACTCCTTGATCTGGAAGCAAAAACACCACTTTACACGCAATTCGCCGAAATCACTGCAGGTCTATCGACTCTCCGTTCGTTCGATTGGACAAAAGAACTTTTGAATGAGAGTTTCGAGTTGCTGAACACATCACAGAAACCTTTCTATCTGATGTTCTGTATTCAGAGGTGGCTTGAGTTGGTACTCGATCTCTTTGTCGCTGGGATGGCGGTGCTATTAGTTACGATAGCATTGCGAATTCCAGGCACGACAAGTGAAGGCGCGATAGGACTCGCTATGGTCAATTTACTTGGTCTCAACCTGACTCTAACAACGGTGATAGATCAATGGACAACTCTGGAAACGTCCTTAGGAGCCATAGCCAGACTCAAAGCATTCATCGGCAGTACGCCAAACGAAAACAAGGAAGTGGAGACAGAAATGCCAGACAACTGGCCCAGAGGCAAGATCGAAATTGAAGAGATCACATCTTCATATAGGTATGTGAATCAATATGGTGAGACTTGGCTAAAAGTTCGTCAGTGAGGTTCCACAACCGGTTCTGCGGGATGTATCGTTGGTTGTACAGGCTGGACAAAAAGTCTGTCTTTGTGGACGTTCTGGAAGGTAAGACGCGCCCCATCTATCAGAACAAAGCTGACAATGCAGTGGTAAATCATCGCTCGTTCTCTCGATCCTTCGACTGTTAGAAACCCAGAGCGGAACTATTCGCATCGACGGCCAAGACCTCGCAACAATGTCACGACAATATATCAGATCGCGAATCCTGACTATACCTCAAGACCCCGTCACTCTGTCAGGTACTGTGCGGAAGAACTTGGACCCGGAAGAGCGCGTTCAGGCAGATGAGATGCTCATCCAAGCTTTGAAAAAGACGACTCTATGGCCGACTATTGAAACCCGTGGAGGGCTGGATGCAGATCTGTCTGCGCTCGGCTTCTCGGTCGGACAACTCCAGCTCTTTTGTCTTGCACGAGCTTTGCTTTCTCACTCGCCCATTGTCCTTCTCGACGAACCAACAAGCAGCGTTGATAGAAATACGGATGAGGAAGTGCGCAACATCATCCGACAAGTTATGCATGGCCGCACCATCATTGAAGTCACACACCAATTAGATCATGTCACAGGCTTTGATATTGCTGTTGTTATGGAAAGTGGTAGGATCATCGAGACGGGCGAACCGAGAGAATTGCTAGCCCGCGAATCAGCCTTGAAAGCATTACGAGGATAAGCTTTCGAGAACCCCACTCAACATATACAAATCACGGATCTTGTTAGGACCAATCGCAGCTCATTTAATATCTATTGTACATTATGCTATTATATACTTTTGTCTATACCTCTAAATCTAACCCAACTCTAATCGCTCTTTGATGGCCACTTTATTCTCCTCTCGGCTCTAACGTACAGATTATTCGGGCGAATCAACTGGAACATGGGATCATATTCCACAGGCCCATCTTGAGCAAGACTGAACTTGTATCGGTACACGAGCTTGGGAAGGAAGACCTTGACCTCTTGAAGAGCAAAGTTGAAGCCGATACACATACGAGGACCGGTTGCGAAGGGGATGTAAGAATCCTTGGGACGGTTCTTGACACGGTCGGTGTCCCAGCGGTCAGGGTCGAACAGAGCAGGGTTGTCCCAGATCTTGGTGTTGTTGTGGATGTGGTGAAGGGCGGGAATGACGATAGAGTCCTTGGGGAGCTTGTAACCGCCAGGAAGAATCATGTCGACAGCTGAAGTTCTGGCGGGTTGGTAGGAGGGGTTATGGCGGCGTTGGGTCTCCTTGATGTACTTGTCAAGGAATGTGAGCTTGCTGGTCAACTCAGCGGTGATCTGAGTGTTCTCGTCGAATCCGTTGTCGACCATCTCCTGCAAAAGTCGCTCTTGCATGCCAGGGTAAGCAACAAGGCCATACAGAAGCCAAGACAGAAGAGAGCTGGTAGTTGTGAAACCGGCACCGGTAGCAACGACAAGAGGCTCCATGATACGTTCGCGAGGAAGCTTGTTACCCTTGCTATCACTGGCACGAAGGACATAGTCAACCATGTTCTCGGCCTCAACAGCGGCATCTTGAAGTTCCAGGTCTCCGTCACCCTTGGCAGCATTGGCAACAGATTCTGTCATCATAGCCTCCATATGAGCACGAGCCTCTCGCAGACGCTGAGGGTCACCGAAAGGAAGGTTCTTGTACCAGCTACCCATTGAGGTGATCTTCTTGTTCAGCTCAAGAGACTGCGCAATTCTCAACACCATCGCATGAGGTCGGGCATCGGGAGAGGTAAAGTGCTGGAAATCCATGCCGAGGACCAACTTTCCAACAGCCTGGGCTCCAAGCTTCAGCATGTAGGGATACACGTTCCAAGCCTCGTCACGCTCATCAAGCTCGTCAAAAACCTTGAAGGCATCCTCGACAGTTTTTTGCATGGTGGGAGCGTAATGTCGCACGGCCTTGGGACCAAGAGCAGGGGGCAAAAACTTGTGAACCTCCTTCCACTCCTCGGTGTCAGTATCACCAAGGAAAACACCGGCTTCCTTGTTCTTAATAGGATGCAAAGGGTGACCATCGATGATTCGCTTGGAGAAAAAGTCGGTCTCTGCGAAAACAATGGTGGCTAGCTTGGGGTCGTTTGTGTGGTAAATGGTGCTACCCATATTTGTCGTCTTGAAGAGGGGACCGTATTTCTCAAACAAGCGCTGGTGGTTACCCAAATGGTCGGGATACACTTCAAAATAGTTGCCGAGAAGGGGCAGACCCTTGGGGCCAGGGACCTCACGGACAGCCTTTCCATCAATGGTGATGGAAATGTTATCAGCAGCGAGAACATCAGCGACAGTTGGCAAAGCCTCAGAGTCAGTGACAAAACCAATTCCTAAAAGGTCAGTTTTTGTTGAGTTTTTCATGCGCGATTGACATACCACTTGGATCAACAATTGCAAAATGCGACGCTATCAAATGCTGGAGACCTTGCTCATCCAGGGACGCAGGCAGTTCGATCTGCTGCGCCGTTGAAGGGTCCTCGCCCATAAGATGAAAACTTTTGGTAGCCATGATGAAGAATAATACGGTATAATGAGACGAGCAACTTTACAAATGGCTAGTCGCTGGCTGGTCTATATAAAGCGCCCGACAAAAGGGACCAAGCCGAGGCAGAGGACCACACACGGACTTCGGTGGACCTGCGTCATGAACCCTGCAATCTATTGACACGTTTTAGGGGGCATGAAAATATTTGCGCTTAGACGGACTAGTCGGCGCCGACATGATAAGGTGGCGTTTCGTATCCACTGACAATTCTCCGCAGCCCTGTTAGCGAGGTACAGATCTTGATACGCTGCTTGGCGGTTGGCCGAAGTATCTCTTATTAGTGTCCTTTGTCGATTCTGACTAACGGCACTATTGATATCCCGAGTCAGGATAGCTTGTTCCGGGTTTAATTTGACTGAAATAGTTGCAGATCGAAACAGTACAGAAAAATTGTCCAAGAATTGCCCTTATCTTGAGATGACAATTGATGCTTCTCAAAGAGAAACCCGACGGCGTATATCTCGAAGCCGAATTCCGTTGCCTCGGAATGACGATCCATTGAGGCCCATAAAGAAGCTTTGACCGACGGGTTTATGCCCATTCAAAGGTCGCCAAACGGAGCAGCACGGAGACTCGGCCGCTCCGGACCCACAGTCGGCCGAGAAAGCCCCATGAGCCTCGGCTTGGACCCAAAAGGGGTAGTCTAGTCGGCCAGTCAATGCGACTGTATTTGATTGCGCTCAATATAATGAGGTGTGCCCTCTTGACTCGATTTTTCTGGTTAGAAGGTAATATCAATCTTTATCAAAATGGCTTCGTTTACTGCTAAGGAAGTGGCTGCTCACAACACCCGCGGTGATTGTTGGACAATCATCAAGGGACAAGGTAAGAATTTTTAATTTTTAACTCCTGCATGAATTCTGCTGACCGCTTAGTTTATGATGTTACAAAATACATGGAGGACCACCCTGGTGGTGCCGATGTTCTTATTGAATCCGCTGGAAAGGATTCAACCATAGACTTTGACTCTGCTGGTCACTCCGAGGATGCCTTTGAAATTATGGAGGAGTACCGCATCGGAGAGTACAGTGGTGCGCCTGTACGAAACGCCCCTAAGAAGGTCACTCTCAAGAAGGCGGCTCCCGTGGCAGTTGCTGGAACCAGTTATGCCGCAACCGCGCTCACAGCTACCGCCGTCGTTTCTGCTGGCGCCGTGGCTCTTCACCAAGCCTACCGCATGAACCCCGAGATCCTGAACTCTTTGCCCAAGGTGAGACCTGGATCCGGATCTGGACCTGGTTTCCTGGAGGGTTTTCTTATCGCTTCCGCAATTTTCACCGTCGCTGGTACCGTTACTGCCAAGAAGCTTTCCAAGTACCTTCACTTCGAGGAGGGCGGTTTCATGAGCTATGCTCCTCACAAGAAGATGCCCAAGGTCACAAAGCTTAACCCTCTGCTCCAAAGAGGGTGGCTCGACCCTACAGCTTACCACGCTCTTCCTTTGGCTGAGAAGGAGGAGATTGCTCCCAACGTTTACCGTCTGGTCTTCAGCCTTCCTACTCCCACAACCGTTCTCGGACTCCCAACTGGTCAACATCTGGCTATTAAGGCCGAGATCGAAGGCAAGACCGTCAACAGGTCATACACACCCATCTCAAATAACAACGACCTCGGAAAGCTTGAGCTCGTCATCAAGTGCTATCCTGATGGTCTCCTCACCGGCAAATACCTTGCCAACCTCGAACTTGGTGATGAGGTGCAGTTCCGTGGACCCAAGGGTGCCATGCGTTATCAGCGTGGCCTCTGCAAGAGAATAGGCATGCTTGCAGGCGGAACAGGCATTACTCCCATGTTCCAAATCATCCGAGCCATCTGCGAGGACGACCGCGACCTTACACAAGTCAGCCTCGTCTACGCCAACCGTTCAGAACAAGATATTCTGCTCCGCGAGCAGCTTGAGTCATTCGCGCGACGATACCCTCAAAATTTCAGACTTTACTATGTTGTTGAAAACGCGCCCAAGGATTGGAAGTACGGAACTGGTTATGCGACACAAGCGCTTATGGAGGAAAAGTTCCCCGCGCCTGGGCCTGACTCCAAGATTATGCTCTGCGGACCACCTGGTATGATCAAAGCGGCCAAGACATCTCTTGGCAACTTGGGCTTTGAACAACCTGGTGCATCTGCCAAGATGACCGACCACATCTTTTGTTTCTAGTTGGGGTTCTGATCCTTTGTAAAATAGACTCTTAATAATGAAGAATATTACCATCACAAATAGCCTATTATATCCCTGCAACGTGATCAACAGCCACCCGATATGCTTAAGAGCTTATTTTGTGGCCGGGTCAAAACGCCCGCTACTTAGTCTTGACCTTCCCGTTGGGGTAGATCTGCATATCTTGGCGATGCTGGGATTCGATGTCGACATCGTGGGGGCAGAAAAGATTATCTTCAAGGCGTAGGGTGTTGGAAATAATTGGTCCAAGGACTCGTCTTAATTAAGGTAAAGTGACCTAATTATTTCGTCTCTCACCCTCTTTACTGTCACCTTTTCTGATACCCATGGAGGAGGAACTTTTGTGTTGCAGTGGATCGTCATTGTATCACATTATTGCGTTTAATACAGCTTATAAGGCCTTCTCGTCCCGCTATGTTTTGTTTTGGGGCCAGACATGGCCGACTCAAAGAAAGTCCCGGCCATTGATGGCTTTCGCTCTCGGCCCTACGATGGGTTCAACAGCGATGAGAGACCTATTGATACCGACAACGGGAGTACCGTCGATGCGCAGAATTTTGCATTTACAGAGGATCGGAAGATTGGCGTTACAGGCGCTGTCTTTCTGATTCTCAATAAAATGATCGGAACAGGAAGTAAGTTGAGGTACTCACAGAACATCAGAACGAAGCTGATTATTAGTCTTCTCCACGCCGTCGGGCATTTTCGCAGCTACCGGATCCGTGGGCGTCTGTCTCATGCTATGGATCATCGGTGGCTTCTTGACCTTTTGCGGTCTTAGCGTGTTTCTGGAATTCGGTCTCGCGATCCCCAGATCTGGTGGTGAGAAGAATTATCTCGAAAGAGTCTATCGACACCCGAAATACTTGGCTACTTGTGTTTTGGCAAGTCAGATGATCCTTCTTGGCTTTTCCTCGGGTAACTCACTTGCCTTTGGAAGGTACATCCTCTTCGCGGCGGGGAAGGAAACGCCCGACGGGTGGGAAGCGCGAGGTATAGCTGTTGCATGCGTCAGCTTTTCCGTCCTTCTTCACAGCACGCTTCCCAAATGGGGTGTACGCCTCTTCAACGTCCTTGGCGTTTTCAAAGTCGTGATCCTTCTGTTCATTGTTTTCTCGGGCTTCGCAGCTCTTGCGGGGCATCGCCGTGTCCCGGACCCTCACAATTTCGATAATGCCTTCCGTATTGAAGATGGAGACGGTTATGGCGGCGGTGGCGCATACGCATACTCCAACGCTCTCCTAAACATTATCTACAGTTACAAAGGCTGGGAAAACGCAAACTACGTCCTCGGAGAATTGAAAAATCCGAGGAAGACCCTCGCCGTTGCAGCGCCCATCGCCATCGGAGGTGTAACAATTCTCTACGTTCTCGCGAACGTGGCGTATTTTGCAGCCATCCCCAAATCCGACCTTGCCAAGTCCGAAGCCATCGTCGCGGGCCTGTTCTTCAGGAATGTTTTCGGCGAGAGTGCTGCGGCCAGAAGTTTGCCTGCCTTCGTGGCGTTGAGCAATCTGGGCAATGTTTTGGCTGTTTCGTTTGCCCATTCGAGAGTGAACCAGGAGCTGGCTAAAGAGGGCATGCTCCCGTTCAGTCGCTTTTGGGCATCGAACAAGCCTTTCAACTCACCAGCTTCGTCTGTAAGTTCACCCTCTACCACAAGGTGACAGAGGAATTGGCCGCCGTGAGCATAAGAGACGAAATAGAGTAGCCGAAGTGCTAGTCCAAGCTAGCATAAGGTAACGGAATTGTTTAGTCTCTTATGCTCTTAGCTACTAATTCTACTGATACCCTTAAGGTTCATCCTTGATGATTGTAACGCATCAGCTAATCATCGCAGTTGTTTCTTCATTGGCTTGTCACTGTTGTGGTTCTCCTTGCACCACCCGCTGGTCCGGCCTACAACTTCATCGTCAGCTTGTAAGTTTCATCCTTCCTACTCATATGAATCACCGCTAACAGATTCAGGTACACATACCCCGGCTCCTGGATAAACGGCTTCGTCACGGCCGGTCTCATCTACCTGCACTTCAGCAAGTCGGAGAACTGGACATCACCATGGCACACATACCTCCCCATCTCAGTGCTCTACCTTCTTGCCAACATCTTCCTCGCCTTTGTACCATTCATCCCGCCTGATGGCGACTGGAACGCCGATGGATACCCGTACTATGTCTTCCCTGTTGTCGGCGTTGGTGTTTTGTTTCTCGGTGCGGTTTACTGGGTATTCTGGACAAAGATTCTCCCGAGGATTGGAGGGTACAAGGTTGTTGCTGATAGGACGTTCGATGATGCTGGTGTTGAGACGGTTAGGTACCGAAAGGTTCCTGTTCATCACGGTTAGTTAACAGAGGGTGGATCTGAAGGGGTATGGTGAAGACCTGGCGCTCCTAGCAGATTTGGCTGTCGAGATTTTGTGGAATTATCAACAATGATTCAATGGTGAACTTTGGCTGTCCTTTACCACTGTCCCCGGTATGACTGACTCACAAAGTAAACCAAGCCACCCGTGGACCCCCTCTCAACTATAAGACCACCTTCTCGTCGACACACACTGTACCCCTTGTGACGACGTTCTTCCAAACATTCTATACTAACCATCAACTTTCATAATGAGCTCCAAAGCAAGTACCTCCTCCGATCCTAGCGGACCCTGCTACATCAACGATATCAAAATCTACCACAATGGCTTACCCGGGCCTTTCCGCATCGAAAGCGATAATCTGGACGTCCGACTGAGAGCTACGGTAGATTCCCATGGCAATATTTCCAATATTGTATTCAGAAATCGCAAGGGGGAGCATCTCACAGACTACATCTTTGTCGACCGACAGGGAAATGTTCACTTTGCGGGGGATGCTAGGCTTGCGGAGGTTGCTATTGTGATCATGGGTCTTGTTTGTGAGGCTGTTGGTGTGCCTGAACGTGTTTCTATTATGGTTAGTCGTGACATTGGCAGCCAAGGAGCGAGTATGAGATAGCTCCGGGGGTCAATACAAATTGAAAGTCTAGATCAAAAAGGTCGTACTCTCCAGGTCCTCCGGTCTTAGTCATCTCCAAAAGCTTATCCTGAATCCTCAAACTACTCTGAAAAAATACTATCCTGAGGTATATATCAGAAGAGTTAATTAACTATTGAACGTGAGGTTACCCTTGAGGAAGCAGTACTAGCTATATTTTAAATAGTATAAAGAGCTAAGACTAGACCCTTGAGGTTCTAAATAACTATCAGATCACTTATAGAAGCTCTCTCCGGTAAATGATATTGAGTTTCGTGCTAAACACAACGTTACGGTTTCACTTGTCCGGGGAAGGGGATCACTTTTGCTGGTCCCTTTCGCAAGCGGATCTCTTCTGGCGAAAAGTCCCGATAATCCTCCCTATGGCAAATATGAAGGTGGCGATCTGTTTCCCAAAGAGTCGAACGGTCATTTCTCCAAAGTACATCCAAGTATGGCCAACTGATTCCTAAGTTTTTAATTTATTGCGGGGTCCATTCTGGTGAGTACTTTGGTCCATCTAAAGGTCAGGAGAGTGTTAGCAGGAAACAATTTTTAATCCGAGTACGTACCCGATTGAACTAGAACTGGTGCCAGACGTGGACTAACCCTTTGTCGTATTCGAGCTTCCGGTGTTGCCAGAAGGTTTACCAAAATCAACAGCGGCAGGTTTCTGGTTCGATGAACCTCCAAAACCGCCGAACCCAGTCCCAGGCAAGTGTTTCTGTGGTGGAGTGGCCGCTGTGGTGTCGCGACCAAAGAGTCCACCAGATGGGAATGTCACAGGAGTAGAGGATGCATTTAGGTTTTCAAATATGCTAGGGGCTTTGGGATGGGCTGGATCCGTGCCATTCTGCTTTTCCTTCGAGGTTGAGGTGGTCGAGAAATTAAACAAACTGCCAACACCACTGCCTGAGCTTTTGGATGACGAGGCAGGAACTTCTCCAGCCATGCCAACTTTTGGAAAGACGGTGCTAGATCCTGAAAATAGTGTCGGAGCGGGTTGAGTCTCAGCATTTGCCGGGACCGACTTGGCCGGACCAGGAGCTGCTGGGCTTGCGGTTGGCGCAGGTTTGGTAGCTGATTTGGAGGCTGTTGGGGGACCCGAGGGTCTGCTAATAGGTCTAGAAGAGGGCAGGACTGTGTTACTGCTGTTAGCTTGTCCTAGAATCAATTATGTGAGCCATACCATTGGCAATTCTTGGCTTATGCTTCCGGCAAGTAGCTAAGCCGTCTTGAAGAATCTTGATCTCTGTGTCAAGAAGGTTTCTACGAGACGTCGTCTCAATACGCTCGGCTGCGAGGTCCTCGAGCTCGGTATCGCTCATTCCGTCTACCTTTGTTGGCGTGAGTATTTCAGGAATGCTGCATACGAGACAACTCTCAATCGCAAGATTTATCACATTGTCTGTGAATGTGCGTCGAGACATCTGTACGTTTAGTTAGTAGTTATAAAGGCCACCATGTTTTGATACCCACCTCATAGTATGTTAGCATCATATCAATGATCTTATCCGTCCCAAATTCTCCTACTCGTGAACTTTGACCAGAAACCATCGCTTGGGTTATCTTCTCAGGTGTCAGACTATTCTTCGATGTATCGGAAAAGAGCTCTGGACACTGGTCCTCCAATGTCTTGCAGACCTGGTTAGCGACACGATTCGCCGACTTCTGAGATAATGCCTGGTAAAATTCAATGTCCACTGGAGAAGAATAGCCTTGGAGGTATGGCCGTAGCAACTCGTCAACCTTGCTACGGAGTAACTTCTCCTTCTCTTCGAAGAAGGGGTCTACGTGGGTAGACAGGATTGCTTCCGTAGTTGGGTTGTTCTGAGGGGACCCTATCACATGCTTGAACAGCTGATCGACAAAGGCCTTTGCAACCGAGACTACCATTTCCACATGGAATTCAGCAATTCGCTTCCATGGAGCGGCTTGCTTCTTGAACAACTGCATGGCAAGATCTGCATTGGGAGATCCTGGAAACTCTCGGCCTTGATTTGCAGCGGCTTTGCTCTCGAGCTCAACACTCAGCTCTTCTGTCGTGATCCGTTTAGGATCCGGGAACTCGTAAGGATAGCGACCTAGAAAATTCGCAAGATATTCGGGGAGCTTATTCTCATCAGCCTTGTCCTCTTCCAAGAGCACGATGTTTTGAGTGGACCCTTTTGTCCTCAGGATGTGATCGAAGACGCGGTTAAAATTCCGAAGTAAGGCCCGGAACTTCAAGTCTTCATCCTCCAAACCACCGAAAAATGGATCATTGTATCGTCCGTTGCACCCATCTCGAGCCAGGCGTTGAAAGTCACTAGCAATGGTGAGCAGGTAAGACCTCCTCGCCTTAGCGTCAGATCTTCCAGTCCCAAGTCGAGTAAGCTCCTCCTGCCTGTCTCTGAGCTTTGTTTCGATATCCTCAATGACTCCGGGAAGACTGTTTCTAATGTGCTGGAATAGAATACCGCTCAGCTTCTTGCGAAAGTTGGCAATACCAAGGTCCTCGCCAGGAACAGTAGCCCAAGCACCCTTTTCGAAGAAGGACTCCTCAAGTTTATCACGAGCCTCGAGGCTTGTTTCATCTTCTCCTCTGTTCCGGAGCACGTGCCATCCAAGCTGTAGCTTGTGCGCGCTTTCCTGGTTCTTTGCCACCATGATATATTCCTTGGCGTTGGAGGGGAGTGCAAGATCTGGCTTGGTGATGACTCCGATGGTACGACGTCTCTGAGGGTCTATAGTCTTTGCCTTCTCAAGAGCTGAGTGGCTGACCAAGTTCATATTGGCAGATACAACCACCAGGATAATGCTGTTCTTCTGTCGCATATATCCTGCTACCAGCTCATCGACGGTATCTCTGCCCCCCGATGACTGATTGTGAGAGCTTGTGTGGTATAGACCAGGGAGATCAACAAGACTCAAAGGATATATCTTGGGGCCTTCAATCTCAAGTCGTAAAACATCTTTGGAAAAGTCTTTTCCATCTTGTGAGAAACCCATATGCTCCTTGGCCTCTTTGATGATATCGGGAAGATCATCCTCGTGGAATTTCTGCCGCTGGAAAGTTTGAGATGGTTTCGTTTTGTCTGCAAACCTGACGCTGGCTTCGATACGAGTCTCGCTCGCATGGTGAAAAATCAGCTCCGTCGCGAATCGTGTGCAAACACCACTATCAACAGGGAACCGGATGTGAGAAATTGCTTCGAGGACTGATGACTTGCCAGCCGATTGCTCGCCCACCACAATAATCTGGGGAAGATCGACAATTTTCCCCACGCCGCAAGCGCTTAGATCATCGCTAATTCTATGCAAAGAAGTCGCTTCTTTGGTATGAAGTTTTTCAAGAACACCAGAATCGACGGAGACATCCATTGTATGGTAAAGAGTGGAAAATGATGGATAAAGCTTAGAATTTGTTGTCTCGTATGACCCAACCCACCACATCTGGGTACGAACTCAATAAATAGCATCTCCTCACCAGGCGATGGACATCGGCTGACCTTCTTTACCCCTGAGGGCATGGGCGGTAATTGTTTCACTAATGCAGGTCAAATCCTGCAGAACCAACATGTATACTTTCATGGTGTAGGGTCAGTAGCCAGACGGTAGTTCATTCCCGTGTCTCGCCTTATAAAGTTGACGACACTGAATTAGCTCAAGGCCTTTTATTGACAGGAAATTATCAAAAGGTGACCTCTCGATTAAGAATATCCTCAGATGAGATTGTTGCTGAAGTATGGTAGGTTTTTACGAGGCCGTCGTTGGGGCTGAAGCAAGGATGTCAACCAGCTGAATGTGACAAAACGTGCATACTTAAAATGAAAGGCCAGTTTACGACCATTTCTTATCAATGACCCACTCAATGGAGTCTATCACAGATCAGGATATAGAAAGGGTGCAGCCGAGACTGGGGTAGGAGACACTAACCTCAACCCGTAAGAGCAACTTCGGCTCACGGATACATACACAGACTCAAGCATCAACACTTGCCGATGTAGCTGGGCAATGGTCTTGTGCAAGTATCGGCCACAATAAAGGGACATCTGATCGATTCAGAAATCAATGTCTGTAAAATGAACAGAGACCAGCATAAAGTCAAAAGTTTACAGAGTCTGTTCTCCTTGAGCACAATTCAGAGGATCAAATTCTATTTGTGGCTGATTCTGAGGTCACATCGAATCTTACTAATCGTTCTATTATCCCAAAGAATAGCGCCACAGACGCAGTACAATACACCAACCATGTCCTAATAATGCGTTCAACGGCAATACGTCATTCCAAAAGTAAAGATTCATTCGAGCCACTTATGCTCATAAGACTCTATTGGATGTATCAGAGGTAGTCGGCGTTGTGACAAATTAGGTAGAGAATGAAGTCACTTCAACAAGCCTCGGTAGCAACTTACTCTGCTATGATTAGTGATCGCCCCTCCTGCCTGTCTATTCCAAGAGTCGTGCATAACGTTGCAGACTTCGGGTTACAAATTGACCCGACGTTGTAATTCATCATGACGTCGGAATCTTATTAACCAATCCATGTCATCCATCTTGTTCTTCACCAACTATAGCATCCCATCTTCTTCCGAGCCAACCTTGTTCATTCATTTATTTAATGCCTTCGTAGCCGCTCGGATACGATCTGAAAGAAAATAAATCAAGACAGAAAAGACACACCACCTACAACCAACGTGACACCAGGAACAATGGCTTCAGATAAATCAACAGAGACAATGGCTGTGAGCACTGCTGATAAGTCAAAGCCATGCTTTCCACTTGCCGGTAAAGGGAGAGACGGCTGGTCTACAGAGGACGAGGCAACGGCCACTTGTTACTGCGGCGGGGTACAGCTCTCATTTGTGAGTCAATCGAGTGTGCTGACGGACGGATTGAGCTGACGCAACAACAGCCGATTAATCGAGACAAGGGCCTTGACAAGACATTTGTGTGCAATTGTGCCGACTGTCGCAAGATCACGGCTTCCATGTTCGCCAGCAATTTCACCGTTGAAGATTCGCAGCTCAAGGACTTGCGTGGACAGGAGTTGCTCAAAACATATGGCCAGAATGAGACGATAGCCTCGGGCAAGAAGATGACCAACTACTTCTGCAGCAACTGTGGAACTCTCATGTATCGCGTCGGTGAGCGCTTGCCGGGCGTCAGTATCCTGCGTATTGGCACCGTTGACGACTTTTCGCTGCATGAAACGAAGCTCCGACCTACCGAGGAACATTTTACCAAGGACCGTGTCTCCTGGTTCTCGGGCGTAACCGACGTCGGGAAGACCTTTCCGGCCCAGGGCTGAGGGAATGCTTTACCATAGGATCAACCGACATTGGGGGAGTAGAGGGAGTTAGTATAGCGAATGAAAGGATAAAACAAGTTTGTTACTACGTTATAAAATATGCGAATGCCGTGTTTTAGGACACTGACAACCAAGATCATTGTGATTAAACGATATAAAGACTAAAATCGTGTATCTACATCCCGAACTCCATACATCCTGTTTACATCTTGTTTATCTGCTCGTCAGTCATCCAATGCGAGCCTCCAGCACACCGATAGCCTCCACTTTGCTTAATCCAATGGTATCCTACCGGGCAAACGCCCATCTTCTTCAACTTCAACTTCGCTTCTTCAATCTTCTTGCGTTCATTCTCCGCCGCCAAGATCTGACGCACAAGCCTCTCTCTGTCGGCATCACTTGCATCCTTTTGGGCCTTCTTGAGACGTTCCAGATCTTGCTTCTCTTGCGCCTCTTTCTTCTTGTCCTTCTGAAGTTGTTCCCATACCTCATCACTCACGCCAGCGTCCCGAAGGTCGCTTCCCTCGTTGTTATCGCACTCTTCGTCTACCTGTTTCCCCTGATCATCCCCATTTGTGGTCTTCGGGTTCGGGTTCGAGCTTGAGTTGGACTTGGGTGCAGAAGTTCTTGGGGTAGGTGTCATGACAGGTACTTTCCGAGATCTGGTAACAGTTTTGGCCTTCTTGTTGTTCATCCTGTCGGATCGTTCAGAGATCATCTCGCCAATAGCGGATAGAACGATATCTTCTGTCAGCGTCACAGTTGGCGGAGAAAAGTCGAGCTTGTGATACATCTTCTTGGCCAGTTCCTTCACGTCCCTCGCATTGGCCCAGCCTTCCTGTTGAGAAAGAGTCTCAAACTTGACGGTCAATTCTTGGAGGAATGACGGCGCAAGGATCTCCAAAGAGGATACATCGACAAACTTTTTGTCCTTAATCTTGTCCTTCTTGGCTTACAGCTGAGTCGTCAACAGGTGAATGCAGCTTGCGACAGTCAAAGGGTCGAAGTCGATACTGTCCGGGAAACGACTCGACAAGCCCGGATTGATACCAAGCAAATTGTTGATGTCTTGTACGTAGCCGGCCAGGATGATGATGAGCTTGCATTGGTACTTGGGCTTTGTAATGCAATCCACCAACTCATCAACTGCCTCTTGTGCGAACGAATTATGACTGTTCGGCGCAAGCCTATAGGCTTCATCAATGAAAAGCACACGGCCCATTGCCTTTTCAAGAAGCTTTTGCACTTTTGGTCCTGTATGCCCGACGTATTGACCGATCATGTCAGTAGCAGACACTTCAAGGACCTCTGTGCTAGCCAGGAAACCCATGTCATAATACACCTTGCCCATTTTGCGCGCTGCTGTGGTCTTGCCCGTTCCAGGAGGGCCACGGAAGAGAAAGTTGAACGGTATTTCCGGATCAACTTCAAGCTGTTTCGCTTCTCGTACGCGTTTCTGATAGCCTTCTAGGATTGATACAAGATGGTCGCGCCCGATATCTCCCGCGAAAAGCTTCGCAACGTCGGTTCCCTTCTCGGCTCGGTCATGATCTTCATCAAAGTCAATTGCCTCCAAAGTACCATGTCGCTTGACCTGGCCCGACGAAACGCGTTGCTGGTGGCTCGTCTGTGCTCTGCCAAGCAGTATATCGATCTCACCCGCGTTGCCGAAGTTGGGTCGGTTTCTCGCACGGTTCAGAACCTCCAAAGCGACAGACTTGCCTCTTTCCGTTGCCTTGAACCCTGACTTTCCTAGCTTCATATCGAGAATCTTGGCCAATTCCTCTTGATCAAAGTCTTCAAAGACAAAGGCAGATGCAATGGGAAAACGTCTAGCCAGGCCAGGATTGACGTTCTGGAACATCTCCTCCATTTTGTCTTTGTACCCAAGAAGTAGGACACATCTGTCTTCACCGGGAACGCTTTGCACCTCACCCACAATGGTATCGATCACGGCTGTCTTGAACTGATTCATACTGGAGCCATCAGCCCTCCCACTGAACAGCCCATAGGCCTCATCGATCACAAGGACCTTTCCGACCGTTGACGCCAGTATATCCTTTGTCTGAGCTTCGGAGCCGCCGATATGTTGACCAACAAAGTCAGCTGGGTTCTTGACAATGAGTTCTCCGTTGGATAAGAGCCCTAGGTCTTTGAGTACGAGACCATAAAGCTTAGCGACAGTCGTTTTGCCAGTTCCTGGTGATCCCAGAAAGACCTTGTTAAGTGAGAACTCAACCAAGGGTTTCTCTTCAAGCTCACGATAGTAGTTCGTCTTGAGTGTGTCAATAAGCACCTTCAGCGCGTCTTTAACCTCTTTCAGGCCAATCATTGAGCTGAGGTCTCGATAAGCATTGCTTTTGGCCAACGCTGCGGACGGCTCAGGGCCGATTAGATCTTCTTGGGTGAGTAAGAGGTCGTCTGGTTCTGCGCCGGATCGGCGGACTCTTCGCAGACGTGTGGCTTGTCTGTTGGTGATAATTTGGAGGTAGTTCTCAACTGCTCGTGCGTTGCCGAAACCGTTTCTTCCACGACCATGACCGACTCGTCGTGCAACAATTCGACAGAACAGTCCGTCGTCGCCTTGTTCAATCTTCATCGTCCCTTTGAACTTGCGATGGATTTGCAGCTGAAGAATCTGAAGGAGTTCATCATCTGTGTAGTCCTCAAACTTCATCTCGATGGGAAATCGACTGGGGATACCGGGGTTGTGGGCGAAGAACGACTCCATCTCATTTCTGTAGCCAGCCAAGACGAAGACAATTTTCCCTCGTGAGTTTTCGACTTCTGCCAACAAGAAGTCCAGGACTGCCTTTCCACCAGGGCTATTGCCGGATGACAATTGATACGCTTCATCTATGAAGAGACAGCCTCCACCATCTCCCTTTATCTTCTCTAGAAGCTTCTCGCAGCCAGTTACGCCAATGTTGGCAAGCTTTGCGCCAGATACCTCTTTGAAGCGCGTTCCTGGGATCGCTCCGACCGTGGTGAGGAACTTGGCATAGAGTCTTGCCACTGTAGTCTTGCCTGTACACCAATTAGTCTACATCATCATAATCTAGTCTAAATCATCATAGTTTAGTCTAAACCATCATAATTTAGTCCACAACATATTAAAAGGCCTATACTTTCCTGTTCCTGGGTTGCCGAGTAGCGAACAGCTCCATCGCTCGTCACCCAGCGAGAAACCTTGGCGTATTTTGGTGTCGATTGCCGATTTGATGGATAGCATCTGATCTTTAACTGATTCCAGGCCAATCATCCCCATAAGCCTGTCCAACGCGGCATTTCGGGCACCCTCAACGTCTTTCATGTGCTTCCACTCGGAAGCGGCATTCGAGATAACGTCGAACTGGGGTACCGAGGACTCAGGCGGTGATTGGTTCGTCTGAGATGATTCCATCTTGGCCTTGTTGGCCTTGGCTTGACGCAAAGCCTCAAGTTCTTCCTTCTTCCGCTGCAATTCGTCCGCCTGTTCCTTTTCTTCAGTCTCAAACTTCATCGTTCTTCGGTGATGGTCGATCTCGTCTTCGATCTCTTGTAACTCCTTCCGGTACTCATCCTGCTTCTCTGCACGCTTTCGCTCCAGGTCCAGGTTCCGCTGAATGCGACGACGATTGTCTTCGTCCTCCTTGGTACACGTGATGCAGGATTTGGACTTATCTCCGCAAGGCACCTTTGACTTATGGCCCCTCGCGCACGTTCTGTCAACCTTCTCGACGCATGCGACCTTTGAATGGTCCTGTACCCGATGACAACGTCGGTTACAGAAGTGCTTCCCACAGCTCAGAGCAGCGCCACTATTCATGTTAGATGATACATGGAAATGGGATACACCTGCTTACCAAGGTTCAGCGCATCCTCCGTCAGGACACATAGTGTCAAAGTCTTGAGGGGTCTTCAGTAGCATCGAGGTTTCCGGATGTCGCTCGCAATGAACAGGGAGACCATTGAACACGCAACCGTTTCTCTTGAGCGCGTCAAAGTACTCTGTCCACATCTCGCCTCCCTTCTTACTCTTCATGAATGTCTCCATGTTGCCGAAAAGGATCATGCCATCTCGTGCTCGGGAAAGTAGTACAACAAGGCGCTCGCGAGCATGTAGAAAGCCGATATCTCCAGAGTCATTACTGCGCGTCAATGACGCAATGACAATGTCGCATTCCTCTCCTTGGTAGTTATCTGTAGCAGTTAGAATGGATCCGACCATGATTGTAATTACTTACCTATAGTAGACAAACGTAGCGATTTCTTGTTGATCTTGGCTGCTGCTGGAGTGACAAGACCAGCTTGCACCAAGTCATGCGAGTCGAGATCGCTTAGCACAGGATCATGGTCTTCGCGAAGGATCTCCTTCAGTAGTGACAGTTGCCCGAGGTATGGTGTAAGAACTACCATGTTCTCGGTCTTGTATCCATTTTGCGAAAGAAAACGGACAGTCTTGAGTACCATCAAAGCTTCATGGCGGTTCCTCTTGCTGGACTTGGAGGTAGGGTCTCGGCGCTCGCTGACGTCGTTCATAGTATCCTCCGGCTTTTCGTGATGCACAAAAGTGACTCGGTTCTCAAGCCCTCGAATAGGATCACGTTCCAGGGTGGAAGGCGCATCCTTCAACTCGGGATATGCCAACATACGAGGATATTGTGATATGTCGGAGTGACTGCGATGCTGTTCTTCAAGTGCGGTGAAATGACGGCCTTGCGTAACAAGTCTTTCGAAGAGTGACACATTCAGGTCGTAGCCCTCGCCTTTTTCTTTGGTCAAGGCGTAATTGTTGACCTTTGGTCTCAGTTGCTTGTGGTCGCCGATAAGAATGAGCTGTTTGACTGAGGCGCTCATAGCAGTGACGATATGTGCCTCGAGAATTTCTCCAGCCTCTTCGACAAGGATAACATCGGGGTTAGCCGTCTCAATTATTGACTGGTACATTGCTGCAGCGGTGGTCGTACTTCCGACGATTCGCTTGTCTTGGAGCACTCTCCTGCCGCGCTCGTCACGTATACTCTTGACTCTGGCCTTGACATCTCCATATCTCTTGTTGAGGTCGACAAAGGTGATGATTTGATCCTGTCGGACCTTTGCAGACCATTCGTCATGCAAATGCTTTCTCAAGTCATGCGACAGGTCCCAAATACCACGTGCAGAGTCTTCCAATGAGGCGCCCAGACTGCCCATCTTGTCAACATCGCCATCGCGAAGCCAATACTGGTAAATTGTCTCGGGCTCAATTGCCTTGCCCTCTGAGTCAACCGTCTGGAACCCATCGTCATCAGCAACCTGGAATGCGGACCACGCCGATGTGAAACCGTCAGAGAACTCAAGGTACTCGAGGATATCGGTGGGTTGAGCATCACGCCCAGCAAGTTTCTTACTGTGCTCCTGAAGTTGCGTCTCCAGCGATGTCTCGTCATTGCGTAGATTGTTGAGGATGTCTTTCTCCTCCATTGTCAACCAGTATCTCTTTTGGCAATCGTACTCTCGCAGAAGTGTGGGCTTGGTGGCTTCGGTAGATTTCGAGCCAAGGCGGACGATTTGATCTGAACTAACGCCAATGTCGATGAGGTCTTCCAGGAATTGATCAAGAGCATGGTTTGTGTAACTGAGCACAAGGATGCGAGAGGTGGTCAGGCGTAGAATAGCCAAGAGAATGAGGGCGCCGAGGAATGATTTGCCAGTGCCAGGTGGGCCTTGGATTAAAGCCACATCGGTACTCAATCCGTGGATGAAGGACTTGAGCTGAGCATCTTGCAGGTAGATGGTCTTCTTGAGCTTTAAGCTTGAAGGCATTCTGACGCTAAGCCCAGCCTCAGAGCCTGCCCGGAAGCCAGTGAGCAGATCATCCAGCCTCACGGACTTCGGGATGTCGAGCGACGGCTGGTCCGAGTCGATCAATTGGGCCTCGAGAGGAATGTCCGCAATAGTCTTCAATCTCTTGAGGATCGGCTCGTAAGCAAATGTGGCAGTGTCCACAAGCAAAAACTTCAGCTCGTACTCCGGATTGCTTCCCAAGGCTGTCAGGGCAGACTTGAGGCCATACTCGTCGGTGAATCTGAGCCCGACAATCGGTGGCGACTGTAAAAGGTAGTCAACGTCCCGGAAGAGTGATCCGAATGCAATGATTGTGTCACCACAGCATAGCGCGCCGAAAGAGTCGTGCTTCATGAAGTTCTTCGAGTTGATGATAAAGTCTCGCTTGTATGCTTGGCGAACGTTGGGAGGAAAATTGACACCTTGGCTACAGGCAACCAGAACGGTGAATGGGGGGGTGTTTCGGTTAGTCGTACGGTCGTAGTTGTTACCGACAAGCTTCATTTGGCTAAGGATGACCGGTCGGCGTCTTCGCTTCTTCTGACCCATAGCAGCCTGAAGGTCCTCTCGAAGCTCGGAGAGCATGTCTTCACGGAGTAAACGAAACAGCCAGTCGCGGTAATGCTGGCTTCGTGTGTCCATTGGTGCATCGAAAACTTCTCCAAGACGTTGCAAATAGGGAGGATCCGCAGACGACAGTTCATCGCGAGTAGGGTAAATAGAGATCTGTCGGAAGTCGACGTGGTCATTGTCATGGCGCCCTCCGGCAGTGACGCCGTTTGTTGCAATTCCCGGTTGGGAAAAGATCTTAATGAGCTTCTCAACACGATAACCAATCTTCCTGACTTCAGGTGACTCGGACTTGAGAAGGGATTGGCGCTCCATCATTTGCTCAACGGAAAGCTTATGTGCATTGAAGCCGCTCTGATCAGATACGATCCGCAAGCAGAGCCAGGCAAAGGCTTCAAGCCCTATATTGTCAAGTTTGCCATTGTTGCATGCGTCCATTGATGCGG
The DNA here is from genome assembly GCA_013624355.1 of Fusarium caatingaense. Taxonomy (NCBI): domain Eukaryota; kingdom Fungi; phylum Ascomycota; class Sordariomycetes; order Hypocreales; family Nectriaceae; genus Fusarium; species Fusarium caatingaense. Next base: position 75,805 of record JABKKP010000476.1, read on the forward strand.
TCCAGAACGTAGAGGGCTCCAAGATTGCAGACAGGAGTTGACGAAGGAATGCGCCATTGTTGAGTGATGCAACGCCGTCATCCGAGAGTGTGTGCATAAAAGGTAGGGTGGTCGAGTTGATGAATCCAGGGCTCAAGTCGGCGCGTACAGCTCTTTCTAGAGCCGGGATACCGGAGGGGTTGGAGATCAAGACTTCAACACATTTGACAGCTGTGTTCTTGTCGCTGAAGATCTTGCAGGCTTGCAGAAATAGATTGGCAGAATGAGAGTTGGTGATCTGCTGCTCTCCTTCGGTAACAGCCCAAAAGAGCTTGATGAGCCTGGCTGCTCGTGGGCCTGCTGAGTCTTGCACTAGAACCATCGCCAATAATACAGAAGATGATGAGAGTCGATAAGTTTAGATGATGGAAAGGTTGAGATGATGTCGAGATGAAGAGAACGATTGAGGACAAGATATGGAAGTCGGACTCCTTGTGTACCTAAGACTGGATACCTCACTTGTAGTGAATGCACATTTCCTTTGTACTATGAATGAAGCGGCATACCAGTGCGCCTACCTGCCTACCTAGAGATATTCCAATCAACATCGCCACGATGGCCAACAGATACAAACATCATGCACGGGGCCGACGAGGCAACATTATGCGACAAACAAAATGCTTCTCATTCGTCGTGAAATCAGGCTCTGGTGGGTTGATGGGCCTCCCACATGTACTCTAGGTGGGCGAAGTTGGCATTCAACGCGGACAAAGACGGCGACAATCTCACATATCAATTATTCAATGCGATATTCTCATGTGAAATGATGTTATTGTATCTCTGCTAGGCAAATTGTGAGGCGGATTGGAAGGCCATCCAGTCTTCACAGCCCGCTTCGGTCGCATACCTGGCCAACAGTCAACAACCAACACTGGACAAATAGAAAGGCTGACTTAAGGCGACAGAATAAAGGCTGGTCTAAGTTGGCAAAGTGCTTAGCCAGATTATTTCGTCTCTTATGCTCATTGACGAATTCACCCCGACAGCTGTCCAACATTGAACACCAGTAAATGTATTTAATGAGCAGGCAGCCACTAGAGAAATGTTACACTACCTAGTCACTGTCAAAGAAGTCCATTTATTGCTGAAGTTATCATTTAACTTCTCTCCTTCGTCCTTCATCCTTCATCTTTCATCCTCACTCAGCCATCACCCACAGTATCCGCAACCACCTTCACCATGAACAGAGGATACAGAGATCATCGCCCAACGGCAGACAGACCGCGAACACACGGTTCAAAGTCACCTCCTCTCGGAGATATAGTCGAGCGCATCTCTAGAGATGATCTCTCTGGCAAAGATGTCCGTGCCGAGATCCAGAACGTCGAGTTCGTTTCATCTTACAACTGGGTCAGCTCTTCGTCCCCAAAGATAATTATCCCAGGTATGTCAGCCATTCTACTGATGAGCGCATCTAACATCATTAGGCCAACCTCCAAAATGGACACCACTCAAAGGGTCAAACCGCTTGCCCGGGGATTCGGGGGACTACTATCGCGATATGAATGCCGCATTCTACCCCAAACATCCCATGGAACCTGCTATCGTTTCTGTGATGAAGATGCATCCCGAGCCCATTCCTGTCAGTATCGTCGCTTGCGGAAGTTCAATAGGCAATCTTCTCCGTTTCGCCAGAGGTGTCGACTTGGACAACTGCTTTCGCATCCTCGTCGAGAAGATCGGCAACACTGTTCACTTCATCCGTAGAGAGAACTCTCCCAATGAAACCATCCAGGGCATCCATGGATTCGGACACACATTTCCAGAGGCCTATACTACCTGGGACCCTTCTGTCAAAAGGTCCAAGACTCATCAGAGGATACTTTACTATCAATTTGCCGGTTTTGACCTTCTCGTACGATTCGAGGGCGATGGGTACCTTCCTGAAGCCAGCGAGAAATCTAGCGTCAGATCCTTCAAGGGCGATGCTCTTGATCAGATCCAGGATCTCGGTGTGAGCGACGCATCGCCAAACACCACTGACCAGCTTGTCGTATCGGAAGGCGGCGAAGTCATACCTCAAACTAGCATCTTTGACTTGAAGACGCGATCGGTAAGAACACGTCATAAAGACCATCTTGGAGAGCAGCTCCCACGCCTATGGATCTCTCAAATGACGAACTTCCTCCTTGCCTACCACGAAAAAGGACAATTCCAGGAAAAGGACATTGAGATCAAGAACATCAAGTCTGACGTGGAGGAATGGCAAGACCTGAATCAGCCGTCACTGAGCCGACTTGCGGCTCTCTTGCGTCGCATTCTTGACAGTGCCCGGGCTTCAAAGGATGGCAAATTGGAGGTTGTCTGGTCTGGCTATGGTTCTCTAGAAATCCGCCAACAGCTGCCGGATGCAGGCGAAGCTCTATCAGCGTCAGTCAAGAAGCAATGGGAAGCTTGGTTGGGTGCTGGGGCCGAGGAGGCCGACGCAGGACATTCGGGACGCTGGGAAGATTTCATGGCGACTCTGTCTGACAGCGATGAACAGAGCGATTATGCTGCGTGTGATGTTGAGTGTGGTTATTGCGGGAAGTGCACGTAGTCGGTGGAAGGGTATTATTTTTAGTCAATGTATTGCGCACATGTTCGACATCGCCAGGACCGGTCCTCCGTCCTTGGTCGTTGATGACAGGAGTGGACAACAGCACCATTGATAGACAACCCACCAGATTATTGTCAGAATATTTGTTCTCCGAGATTTAGTCCACAGAAATAAATTAGTCTAAAAGTTAGTCTAACCTCGCCTAAGGTGGCCAAATTATTCGTGTCTTATGCTTCCAGCGGCCAATTGTTCTGACATCCTGATGCTTGTCCACTGTCTATGGGCACAGCTCCAGTAGCTAGAACCGTTCATAGATGATCAGAAGTATCTCAGAGGGATGGCTATTCGCTCTGGAAGTCGGTAGAGATATTGATATCGTTCCTTGGAAGTCGGTACCACATCTGTTACGATTAGGACTCCGAATGGTGACCATGAGGAGATGGTCTCTGGGCATTTTGTGGTTGCAATTTTGGCTGTTATGTTTTTAGGAGGAAGAAAGACTGAGCGGAAGGGTAGTGAGGCATCTTGTGTCTTATGAACAGTCTCATACTAGGAATTTAACTTCTTCTAGAAGTAGCCCTGACGGTTTTCTGCAACTATCTGTTTCAACGAAATAGTATCGACCACGGAGTCCAATCCCAAGCACTTGATAGCGTCTCCGTGAGAACGAACCACATCTTGTATCAAATGCGTCTCAACTCTTGATATCGGTTGCCATGCGTCAAGTGTCGATTCCCTCAATCTCAAATCCCATGTTCCTCGCCAGGTGATTGTGCCATATCTTCGGCAGTAGGTAAACGAACAAGCTTCCCTTCTCGCCCCGTTCCATAAGGTCAAAGTTTCGAGCTTCGGCATTCTCGGTACTGTTTGTGCTGCTAATGTTAGGAGCTGGTTTGTCTCGTTTGGAGTGGTCTTGGACATCAGTCGTGAGGTCAAACACAGTGATTGCAGCTGATCCCATTGCCAGTCCGGCTGGCAAGCTTGGAAGAAATGATAGGCGTCTGCGAGAAATCCAACCGATAGATGTTCCAGTCCCCGGCTTTTTCTCGCGAATGCAGCACCGACTCGTAAGTTCGTGGCTCGAACTCGTGCAGGAGCCTCCCACAAGTACCCGGGGAGGTACCAGAAAATATCGAGGTAATTCTCATTAAAGTCTTCAAATATCGTGACTTTCTTCACACTTCTCAGAATCCCCCAATGGATCATTTCTTCGTAAAAGTGATCCCATATGTCTTGCACACCGCCGTAAAACAACTGCCATGGCTCAAAGGAGATCTCTTGTAGCCGTGGAAGTCTGCACCATAGTTGCGATAGCCCCAATGGGCCTAGTTGACGGCGACACTGCCTTCGAAGGACAAACTTTGTTACTGCCTTCACTATTGGAAGTCGTTGTTCATCTCTCCCAAATCCTCCGGTATATGGTATTTCGAATGGCCGTACCAATGCCCTATCTGTAGGGGGCTCGACAACGTCGCCGTGCTCCCACCCGTGTTGGGGATCGTGAATGTCCCTGCGCTTTGGGGTAATGTCGAACTTTTCTTCCCCAGGGGCGCCAAAATAGCATGTCTTGAACCAATGTTCTGAGTCGCTTGGAGAGTAGGCGTTGAGCTCCAACGTCAAGTGTTGGTTGTGATCCCACCTCGCTAGGACTGAGAACAACTTTACCACTGCTTCTACTATGATCCGATCGTTCAAGTAGGACCATGTAGGACTCTCAATTCTTCGGCAGATCCGACAGGTATATCGCTTGAGTTCTATGTTGAGCCAAATGTGATCAACCTGTCTTGTTGATTCTTCGGACAGCTGGTCGAGGAAGTCGAGGTCAGATGGAGGAATCTTGAGATGGCTAAAGTTCCTTCTTCCGAAGAAACTCCTCCACTCTTTACAAACGCTTGCATAGATTGCCGTTGTATCGTCATGCGCTAGTTCCTTGAGGATGATGTTCCGTATCTCTGGGAGCAGAGATTGCCAGGCGAATATCATTTTGACGAGAGAAATGACCCTAAGACCTAAAAGTCTGAGGAATGTAGCCTCAATTCTGGTTTAAGCTGGCATAAAGCAATCCGATTACTTCGTCTCTTATGCTCTCTGCAGTCAGGTCTTCTGATATCTTGATGATGCCTTGAGAGCAGCGTGGCTCAGTTACTTGCTTGATCCAGGGTGGATGTCTTTGACCAGGTGATGGCTACCAAAGAATTTTCAGATTATGCGCGCCTCCATAAGAGAAATTTGCAACCTTTTATCTTAAAATATGACTCATATTTAGGTTCTGAGTTCTTGAAACTGACTGCAAATGGTTTGTGATCTGGAGGGAAGTTTAAAAGTAAGCGGGCCAACTAAGCTCAATACTCAAAAATAACTTCATGGCCAGGTTATCATACATCTTGATGACTGCTATACATCTATGCCGCTTGCAGAAGAGGTTTGTTATAGAGACGTCTGGGTTATGTAGATAATACGACCAGTTCGACCAATATTCCAAGGCGCTACAATACACAGAAACATGATTGATTCATAGAGTCTCATCTTCTCCCATAAAGAATGTATCCGGCATTAGACAGTATCGCTAATTTATGTGAATGGATGCAAAACAATTGACCCTGTGAGGATTGTAGTCAAGTCGTTGATGTTTACTAAGCAGTGACTGACTACTGAGGACGTTCAAGATAAAATAATTTGGACAAATTATGACAGCTTAGGCTGGAATTTAGGCTACTTTATTTTGCGCCCTGAGGCTTGGGGATAATCTTCCTGCTACCCAATAGGGAGCTAACTTGGTTGAGATAGTGGACTGACTTTCTTTGATTGACATTCTTCATCCCTGCTCAACCCTTGATCTACAGGACTATACCCTACGGACAACCTGTGCCACGCAATTGTCTCAAAATGGTGCACATGAACGTTTCACCCGGCGCGGATCGTAATGTGGTGGATGATCTCGAAGTCAAAGAGCTGCATGTATCACCTCTAGATAAAAATGGATCAGCCAATACTGAAAAGGTCTGGCGCGCGCCAAAAAGACATCCATTTCTCACGCAAACGAGCCGAACCATCTATCAATTGAAGAAGTCTGGGGAACGGAACGAAGCCAATTTAGCGCCAATTATTCTCAAGGCCAAGCTTTCCAATCGGCATAGTGGGCGATTGTCAAACCGAAACGTGGGAATGAGATCGACAGGACCAGGTGAGAAAGCTTTTTTTCTCTTCATGTTGCAATCTCGACTGTAACCAGGACACAGTATCCGGTTCAGAGTTTCGTACAATACTGTAAAGTTGAGTTACATCTGACTTATCTTACGTACAGTCACTCGTTGCGTGCTTTTCCGACCCCGCCTTAGACTTACGCAAGCTCGTTGGTGGAGAGAGTTTGATCGGGACTGGAGGAATGGTCTGGATCCCTGGTAGTGTGGAGCGGAGGTTGAGTCGATATCGAGGGAGACGGGGCTACTTCTAGAGAGTGAGCCTTTTTAGGCGACACGCATTAATAGGTAAGCTATCCCCAACATGGCTGGAGGCTGGGATAGGAAGGTTGGTATGGCTGGTTTCTAGAATCAGATAACGATTCCTACGGTAATCCTGGGCGATCAATGCCTGTCCTGCGGCTCTTTGGAAGCGGGGTTCGAAAGTTCAAAAGTGTGAGGTTGGAGGGCTCGAAAGGTTGAACGGGCCGACAATGCTGGGGGCAGAATTCAAGAGCCAACGGGGAAAAAAGCAGAGTTAAAAGCCGGTGGTGTCGTATGAACCTCAAGTGGAAAGGCTAGTCTATGGAGAGTGTGGTATGCTTAAAGAAGCTTCAGAGTTTTCTTCGGTCAACCTTAGTGGGAGGGATTATGGGGATCCAATGTCGGGGTATCTTTGGGTGACTTGAGTTTTGATGACTGGCATGATTTAACTTATGTCTTATGACCTTGATATGATGATGATGGATATAGGGTGGCGGTCTATGATATATGTCCAAGAACACCGACCTCTCGAAAAGACCAAAAAGAAGTCAATCACCGTTGTACGGTTCCATCTGGTCTATTTTTTGGTGGGGATAACCAACTTGGCTTTCCCAGCCGGAGACAGTTCCCGTAGTTAGTGTAGCGGTACCGCAGGTTATTGGCGCCGCTGTCTCAGGGGGGATTGGAACCACGGGCCACCAAGACGCCAGTGTACTGTACGTGGTTACAGACTTGATCCGTACTCGTATCAGGATCCATCTCACCTAATTCACAGACTCGTTACGAGTAGACACGAGACAATTTGACAGATCGCGTAGATCACGGGTCTCTTCTATTTTCAGAAACAGAGAATCTCCCCTCTGACTGTACAGTACGTCAGCTCAGCGCGATACAGCCTCAGTTTGATGTCTCGACAACATCTACAATTGAATGGATGTGGGAAATCTTTAGCCGCGCCATGTTCGGCAGCGCCTAGCTTATTGACCAGTCCAGTCCAGAGTCTAGTCAAGAAAGTTGTATTGTTAGCACACAGTCTGGAACAGAAAACTTGGGGTCAACAGACTACGCTTCGCCTTCTTGCCGCTTAGAATTCCTCATGCCGTTCTGGGCTTTCCCATGGGACGCCAAGTTCCCGACTCCAGGTACCCATGGCATAGTAATCATACAGCACCACGATACAGTACCTGGGTCCAACGTATCTCCTTGTCAAACGTAACGATCAAGATTCCACAGATTCTCAATAATACGTCACAGAAATTATTGTGTTTCAATAGTTCGCCCATCTTTGCTCGGCCTCTGTTTCATAAAAATGAGATCCAATTCCTGCGACATTTCTCTGCCCATTTTCGACAGCGTTTGGCTACTGCAAGACGATAAGATAAGCTGGAGCTACTGCTCGTTCAGGCCCGAACGCACTGTATTTGGTGACTTTCAGGGGGTTAGTCTCCCCAACCTCACTCCACACGGCCTTGGACGCCACTACGGTCACACCCCGGACAGATTCATCCAACGTCGCATCACCACCAAGCATTCAGACTTCAAGGTCGGGTCGTGTCCTTTGCGTCTCTGCCCAGACGCCCCAACTCTTTGCCACCCTTAACATCCGTCATCCCTCTTCTACCCCTTGTTCATGTCTTCTTGGTATCATTCATTACCCCGTCTCTCGCTCCTCAGGACTTTTTTTCTGTTCATCTTTCTCTATTCCCTCGTTTGACCATCTTGCTTGCTTCCTAGCGACGGCGCAAGACAACTTTACGCATAATCTAATCGGACTGGCTCCGATATAGCAATTGGATAACGAGAACGAGCCAAGATGCATTTCACAAAGAAGATCGACCGAGCCTTTCAATGGGCCGGCGAAAAGATGGGCGCTGAAGCCCGAACTGCTCATTCCGAGGAGTTCAAGAATCTCGAGACCGAGATGGCTTTGCGACACGATGGTACGTGCGGTGATTTGACGGTGACTGGCGATTCTAACAATAACAGGTATGGAAAAGATGCAGCGATCCATGACCGGCTACGTGAAGTGGATGTCTCGTCGCAATGAGCTCATGGAAGATAAGGAGCGCGGCACCCCAACTTCGTCCCTTGGTCGTACCATGGCCACCCATGGTGAGGACTTTGAGCAAGATTCCGAGTTTGGAAACTGCCTCTTGTCCCTGGGTCGCGCCAACGAGCGCATCGCCGGTATTCAGGACTCCTATGTTGACGCCGCCAATGCTACTTGGCTGGAGAACCTCGACAGGAGTATGGCGATGATGCGAGAGTACCAGGTATGCCAATCGCTCTAGATGTACTTACCCCGCTAACAAGAATAGGCTGCTCGCAAGAAGCTCGAGAACAGACGCCTCGCCTATGATGCCAGCTCAGGCAAGCTGCAAAAGGCCCGCCGTGACGATTTCCGCGTCGAAGAAGAAGTTCGTATGAACAAGGCCAAATTCGAGGAGACGAGCGAGGACGTCCTTCGTCGCATGCAGGATATCAAGGAGACAGAGGTGGACAATATCGCTTCTCTCACTCAGTTCCTTGAGGCTGAGCTTGAATACCACGAGCGCTGCGCTGAGGAGCTACGACGAGTGCGCCAGAGCTGGGCTGGTGGTGCCTCTTCACCCACCAGTGCTCCCAAGATCGGCCGAAGCCGATCCAACACTGCTCGCTCCTGGCAAGAGCCTCGTCACCAAGCTGTCTACGAAGAGCCTGAGCCGGAACAAGAGTCTGCTCGTATCCCTCACCGTTCTCCTGGCAGCCGTCTCGCACCCCCTCCTCCTCAGCCTGCACGACCCACGATCGGACGCGCCTCAACTTACGAAGGCCGCTCCTCTTCTACAGCTACACCACTTGCCAACCTCAGAGTTCCCGGTGCTCCTCTTGCCCGCGTTGCTACTGACAGCGGATCATATGGACGACACGACGATGTATTCTCTGACGATGTTTCAACAAGCCGAAGCGGTAGCCCTGACTGGGAACACCGCACTGCAAGCCCCGCAACTAGCTATGGAAGTTTGAGCCGAAGCACAAGTGGATTGACTCTTGGAAAGAAGCCACCACCACCTCCTCCTAACAGGGCCAAGAAGCCTCCACCTCCTCCCCCTGCCAGAAGGGAGAACTTGGGTTATTGATTGATGTGTTATGAATAAATTGGGTATGGGTACATGGGTGACTGGCGTTTAGGATAATATGCTTGACAATAGAGTCATTATACGCGAAGCGCGTCTAATTGAATGTAAATCATCTTTGAATGCGATTGAATGCCGTGATGCTGGGCGGTGGAGCGATAAGATAAGATCACGTGGCCTCCAAAACAAGATGCGCTCATGATCAAGAACACCATCTTTGCTGTATCATCATCAACCAACATGGCGACAGAAGACGAGCGCTACCGGCAGTCCAGCCAGTTTAGGCTCTGGTCATTCACGCCAGCCAACCTACAAGAGCTACGCGCAAAGACGAACTCGCTCGCTCGAGAACAGATCGCTCCTCGACTTGCGACAGATCCTCCTCCCGACTTCCTTACCCCCGATGAAGAAATTCGTCTTGTCAAGTTCTTCACCGTTGAGCTCATTCGCGCGGCTCAATTTTGCGAACTTCCTACCGAGATTCGAGCCACCGCCGCCATATTTCTGCGACGATTCTACGTGACCAACTCGGTCATGACATACCCAGCGACCGACCTTCTCAAGACATCACTGTTTTTCGGTTGCAAAGCGGAGGGTTTCTTTTACAAACTCAATGCTTTTTCAGAAAAGTTTCCAAACACAACGGGTGAACAGATTCTTGCAGGAGAATTTCTGCTATGCCAGGGGATCCGCTTCGCGTTCGACGTGCGACATCCGTTCAGAGCGCTCGAGGGTGCTATCCTGGAACTCAGACGCAGACTTCCTGACGAAGAGACGCGAATTAACAAAGCACACGCTCGAGCGCGCGATATCCTCAAGTTCAGTCCTCTGGTGACGGATGCCTACTTTCACTATGCGCCCAGCCAAATCATGATGGCCTCGCTTTCCATTGTTGATCATGGATTGCTCGACATCTTGATCCCGTCTCCTGGCCAAGGCGAGAATGCTAGTCAAGAATCAGTCTTTGCCAACATGCGAGATAAGATCCTTGGGGCTGTTGATAGCTGTCGCAAGATGCTCGAGGAGGAACCACCAGAGAGAATGACGGATTACTGGGGAACGGTACGCAATGCTCTTCAATGCTCCTCGATGACCAACTAACAATGAAAGCCCGAGATCGTCAAGGCGATGAAACCCCTTCGAAAGAAACTCCAAAAATGCCGTGACCCCGATCGAGCGAATCTTGTCAATCTTCAGCGAGCGAGGCGAGAACAAGTGATGAACAAAGAAAAGAAAGCAGAGGCAAGCGAGGACGGAGCGGTATTTGGGGATGATTCAAGAGAAACAAAAAGGGTGAAGCTCGAGAATGCAGATCCTTTTGGCCCTCCTCTATGAGTTGTCGGGTCAATTGGTTGAACCTTCATTGCGCTCTACGATCAAACCAATGGGCTCCTGCCAGCACTTTCCTAGGACGATTCACAGGGTCTGGACCTGGATCGGCCAGTTTTCGCCGATGCATGAGCTGACAACCAGATTGTTGCATCCCTTGCTCCCTTGGCGTTTTACCTGGGTAGCTTGGCCAACCTTTTGCGAGTCAAAGGGAGCTGTCTGCGCATCCTATGGCAGAGCTGGAATGCGACGCTAGCGCTGCCGAGATCTTGGCAGCGTCTTTAATTCATTCAGCAACAGTCGACTTTGCAAACGTGCTGCAAGCTAAACTGTTGCGATACTTTAATCAATGTCTATGACGATATCAATATACCCGATCGGCGTGCGGGGGATGTGGATCCGGCTGAAGGAGCTCAGAGCTGGCGGCCCTAGGCTGTATTGGATTGACTCCAGCCTATCGCGAATTCCGGATATTGCTGGCCATGAAGGAAGCTATCGTCTGTGTAGGTTGTCCGTTACGCGGTCGGTTGCGCCCCCATGCGACGGCGTCTACAAACCGGTGGACAAACAGGCTTTCCAAAAGATCGATACGAGCAGGGTTAGTTACAGTAGCAAATGGAATCGTGCGTTATCCAATTGAATTTGTTGTTCGGCTTTGCCATTGGGTGTTTCGCAACTCCCGAGCACAACTGCTTCGTCCCCCCCGGCTTTCGGCACGCGGCAAACCACGACAGCTTTCAGGCAAAGGCCTGACCCTTGCTTGGCATCGTCCTTGACTCTGAACCCTCGCCTCAAACAACAAGAGCCTTGGCAGGTGGGCTGAGCTTGAGTTGCGCTTTACAGATCTCTCTGACCACTCATGATGCGAGACACATCTTGGTCTATGTCATTGACTCTGTTTTATTCTGCATCGAGCCTGGTCTCGAGAAGGCTCGTGCTCATGAAGTTTTACCAATTGGATAGGAAGCTACCGAGAGAGCTAACGGAACTTGTCGACTGAGCTCCTTTGGAAAGAGTTCAAAAGCGCCGTGTTTCCCCCATCCTTTTGGGCTATTGTTTACTCAGGATAACTCTATCTAGGCAAAGACATCCAAAATGAAGACACAAACTTTTGTTACTCTTGCCCTCTCGGGCTTGGCTGCTGCCCAGAGCCGTCCCAACCTTACCGCAGCTATTTCATCTGAGAACGATACTCTCTCTTCGCTTGCTGGTATGTAGCAGCAATGTCCTGGTACTTCCTATACTGACCCTTACAGGCCTTATCCCATCCGATCTTCTTGGGGACCTCAACCGTCTTCGCAATGTCACCATCTTGGCACCCAGCAATGATGCCCTCGAGGAGCTTCTCAAGGATGAATCTATTGCCAGCATGGTCAGCGGTAACTCCAGCTTTGTCACCGACCTTCTGCAATACCATATCTTGAACGGCACCTACTATGCCAGCAACATCACCGATATGGACATGGCTGCCTTCGTTCCTACCTTGTTGACCAACTCGACATACACCAATGTCACTGGTGGACAGCGTGTCGAGGCCATGGCTGAGAACGATACTGTCAGCTTCTACAGTGGCTTCCGCGCTCAGTCTAATGTGACCAAGGCTGTAAGTCATTGCCTGCTCATAACATTGACCCTCCCGACTGACTCTCTAGGATCTTAACTTCACCGGCGGTGTCATTCACATCATCAACCGTGTTCTTACCATCCCCAAGAACATCTCCGATACTGCCATTGCTGCCAACCTGTCCGCCGCTGCTGGTGCCCTCACCGAATCTCAGCTTCTGCCCAACCTCACCAGTGAGAGGAACATCACCGTCTTTGTTCCCAGCAACAGCGCCTTTGCCAACATTGGCTCCATCCTTGCCAACGCTAGCGAGACTGATCTCCAAGATATTCTCAAGTACCACGTCGTCAACAACACTCTTGGCTACAGCAGCACACTCGAGAACGGTACCCTCACTACTTCCGATGGCGAGGATCTCAACATTGCCATCTACAATGGAACTGTCTATGTCAACGAGGCCAAGGTCATTGTTCCTGATGTCCTCATCTCCAACGGTGTTCTTCACGTCATTGATGGGTAAGTTCACATCTACTATGTCAAGTACCAAGCTAACGTCCGTAGCGTCCTCAACCCCGACAAGCCCTCTGCTACTGCCAACCCTACTGCAAGCACTCAAGAGGCTGCCTTCTCTGGCGCCAGCTCCGTCAGCGACATTCCCTTCACTTCGGGTATTCCCGCAGGTACCGAGGCTGGCGCCACCGGTCTGTCTCCTGAGACCTCCACTGAGGGTGCTGCCCAGGCTACCGCTGCCATTGCGCTCGGTGCTCTGTTCGGTGGTGCTGCTCTCGTCATGAACGTCTAAGCTGCGGTTAATTGTAATTACTGTATGATATGGTAACGGATTAATGGTTGAAGATAGTAATGATGGATTGAATATACATGATTTGAATCCAATGATGTTCCTTAATTGAGTTTGACGTTTCCTCATAAGCAGCCACGCCGGTTCATGCCACGCGACGCCTCGATCGCCGTTAGATCTATACCTCAGTAGCAGGTCCTTGGTCCCCATAGATAGGATCTCTCCGGAACCAACTCAAATCCTTGATGGAGTTAACCTTACTCTCTTCACCCTTCTTCCCATAGCACATATCCCAATCGCATCCCGCCGGATAACTCCCCACCATTTCAAACCCACCATCCAAATCCTCCAACAGCCGATGTCCAACCCCGGCGGGCACAATAACAACATCGCCCTGTTCCACCACAGGCTCTACGCGTCCTTCATTCTCCTCGCCACCAAAGCACAAACGCGCCCTGCCGTGGCTGATGCAGAGGACCTCATGGGATGTGCTGTGAAAGTGCGTCTGGCTGTACATTGTGTAGCGCCATTGAGGTTTCACTGCGCCAATTGACGTGAGGTGTGATTCAATCTTTGATGCTGAGATGGGACGCTGAAAGGCTGTGTGGTAGTGGATGAGAGGCTTTTGCTGGATGCTGCAGTTGGGGATGAGACTGTGTGCTGGAATGAGATGTTTCGAGACGCGAAGGGACGCAAGAGGCGTGATAGACATGATGATTATAGTTAATGAATGATGAATGGTGCGGTTGATGTCTAGAAGTTGGGGCACAGTAATTGTAATAGTTCATGTCAATGGCCTTCACCATGATTCTACGATTACTTCTATTGACGTCATGATAGGTGCAGCTCTACCAGCAATGAACACAATTGACTGCAAGTAATACTGAATAGTTCAATAGAATCACACTCAAGAATTCATTCAGCACTACTCAAGAAGCATTTACTAGGTAATGTGATGAGTAAAAGTCACAGTCGAAAAAGCGTCAAACCTACCCGGCATCTAGCGACCGGTCATCCCGCGAATCCTCTTCTCCACAATTCAGCTGTTGTAGACGCAGGGAAGCGGAGACGGCGAAACCAAGAAATCAAGGTCTTGTCAGGAAAAAAGATCCTGATCATTCATTGTCGCCAAGATGCCAATACCAAGGGATCAACGGGTGTGCCACATGATTGCGCAAGCAGCTTCAGGGTTCGCCTCTGGCATCAGGCATTTGTTAATAGACGTGACGACACAACCACACAAGACTTCCGGTCCTCGGTACAACATGCAACTTGAAGCGCGAGAACGGGAGATACTTCTGATAAAAAATAATAGGATGCGATAGTCCTGTTTGACGCGCAAAAAGAGAAAAAGAAATGCGTAATCTGGGAATCGAACCCAGGGCTCCCCGACATCTTGTTGGTTCCAGAGGAAC
>JABKKP010000478.1:0-61214 GCA_013624355.1 Fusarium caatingaense
AGCAGTAACTTCGATCTTCGGGGTTTCGCCATCGCCAGGGGGAGTAATGGGCGACGAAGTTTCCATGCTTGGGTGTGAAGGACCGGTTGTGTCATCCTCGGAGTCGCTGCCATCATATCTCTTAACCTTGGAGCCGATCTCACCGAGCAGACCAGCTTGTTGCTTAGGGTCAATGGTTGGTCGCTTCATTTCAACGATTCTGGGCTTCTCGTAGATAACGCCATCCTCGCCTTCAGTCTCGTCGTCTTCCTCGATAACCTCGCCATCAGAGCGTCTCTTAAGGGGCTTGCGGGGGATCTTAGTATTGCGATGGATGCTACCCAGTACACTATTAGTGAAATCTCGAGGAGGCGTTCCGCCACCAGGGGGTGTTCCGGGTCTGTCGTCCATCTCTTCACGAAGAGCTCGAAGGCGATCTGAAGGTCCAACGGCATCTCCCCATACACGTCCCTCGAGCTTGTATTGGGTCTTTTGTCTCTCGATCTGCATCTGCAACCGCTCCATGAGACGGTCACGATCGAGAATACCTTGCATACGAGCAGGGTCTTCGGGAGCGACAGTCTTGCTGTTGGCATTCGCAGTCTTGGCGGCCTTGGAAGCGGCAACATCCTGAGCGTCTCGAAGCATGAGGTACAACTCTCTTGTCTCCAGCTCATATCGTTGGGCTTCCTTGGCTCTCATAGTTTGCATGCTATCCAACTCGGCCTTCAGTCCATCTGCCTGTCTCCTTTGAGCATCGATAAATCGAGCTTGCTCCTCTAATTGTCTCTGCAGCTTGGCAACCAATCCATCAGCACCAAGCTCAAGCTGGGCCTTCATCTCGTCACGCTCCGCCATAGCGGCTTCAGCAATCTGTCGCGATTCGAGCGCTTCATCCTGAGCTTGCCTGGCTTCCGAGTCTGTGTGTAGCTTATCTAGCAGACTTTGAACCGTGAAGTTGAGACTCTGCTTAAGATCCATGTTCGGCAACCGTCTATCCATAGCAACGTAGCTCAGCATGGAATCGACCAGCTGGAACATGCGTAACCGCTCTTCGCCATCGGTGGCACGGATAAGCATGAGATGCTGCAGAGCTGAAATGAAATAGTCATTTGTCTTGGTGCCATGGAGACGCTGCTGAATGGCATCTGCGATTTGTACGGGATCGGTCAAATCCTTGACATCGCCCTCCACATCGTCCTTGATGCTGCTGTTCTCCCGATCCAGCATGTCCTCATAATCAATCGCCTCATTTGTTCGGAATCGCTCGATCTGCTTGTCCAGGAGTTCGTATTGGAACTCCTCCATCTTCGTCAAGATCCGTTTTATGCCACATGCTGTAAACTGAGCTCGAATGTGTATCCTCAACTCCAAGTCTCTCTCCGGTGAATCGATAATCATGTTGACAAGCATGAGAGTCGCAACGGCGTATTCCATAAGCAAGTTCTCCATTCCAATACCGCCGGTCCTCAACTCTTCGCTGGCACCGACCAAACTTCCCATCTTGCCTCTACCGTCGATGGTGACCTCCACCAGACGCATCCAAGCGTCGAACCGGCCATTCTCTCCATGTGCCGTTTTGACCTCATCGAGAGCCTGAATAACCTTTAAGTGACCCTCGGAATTCTCACCCCACGTACACAAGAAAGTAATGATTTCGCTGACAAGCTTTCGCGTAGTGAGTCGAGGAGATATGAGGGAGCTCGCAAGGGCTACCATGACCTTTTGATGTATCAAGGCATCGTCGGCACCGAATTTGTTGTTCATCAGTGCCTTCACACATTTAATGATATCGTATTCACGGTCGAGATTCTTGTCGGTACGACCGGAATCCTGGGCAGGCCCCTGTGCTGTCTTGCGGTTGATCTTAAGCAGCAAGGTCATCAAGGCAACCTGTCCCTGACACTCCACAAATCTCTTTACCCAGCCGATCTGCTGAGTTCTCAAGTTGACTTCCAAACTTCCCATGCCCTTCGTGTCGAGTCGGTCTTCCATAACTCGTCGGACATACCATTCTGGAGTGCCTTCCTCGTCGGAATAAGTCGTGATATCGGGAGTCGCGGTATACTGGGTCGGTCGTGCTGTCTGTCGGCGCTTTTGCTCGCCCTGCCATTCGGTGAGTCGGTCTTGGTAGAGCAACGTCCATTTCTTTTGCGCCGGGTAAGCCATCATCTGCCTCCTTGCCTGCTCAGGAAGGTTATGCCATCCTCGCTTTTGCATCAATTGAAGGAACATCTGTTCGACCACATTATCGTCGTCAGGCTTCGGGAAATAGAAGCCGCCCTGAGGATCGCTTTGACCTGGGGGAGGCCCTGAGGGGAACTTGGTGAATCGATGGGAATCGCGATTCGAGTGCTGCGAGGCCGCATAGGAGCTTTGAGAAGATGCACTAGGCATTGCTGTATTTGGTGAGCGAGATTTCGTTGTATAAAAGTAGTTTGAATTACCTGATTGTATGCTCAGGTTGTCCGCTGAGCCTCGTGCGGTAGAAGACATGAAGGAGTCGTATCGAGGGTTAGGTGGGTTATTTGAATGAGACGAACTGCCCCTGGCGGGGCCCCATTGCTGATACTGGGTCTGGCGTCCTGTCGAAGCCATGGTGACATTCGCATTAGCATAGCCATATCCCGCGGGCTGGCGCCCTGGAGAACGGGCCCCAGACTGGCTTGACCCGTCCCAGCTTGGATATTGGTGAAAATCTAGGCCATTTTGATTGAGGTGGTGCGGGAGAGGTTCTCGGCGCACCGGCATCTGTTCACCTTTGGGCAGGTATTCGACGGGAACTGGAGACCGTGACCCGCCTCCAACAGCGTCGTATGGGATTGAAGTTATAACACCTGCCATCTGGTTGATACCGCCATCGGAGGATTCTGGACGGCCGTCGAACGAGACAGCAGATGACTCTCTCTTGTGGCGCGAAGAGCGAAAGCTGGCTGCATCGTCTGCGGGGTATCTCGACTCTTCAGCCAAGCGCTTGTCTTTGTGCTTACTTCGCGAGAAGAGAGACCGGCCGCCAGAGGACTGCCTGGTCTTGTCAGACATGGCGACTGCGATGTCGTGGCCGCGACAATTGTCGAAGCGGAGTTTTTAAATTGCGAATCGTATTTCGAAAGTAGTGTCGGTGTCGTACTGGGGTGTGAGGGTAAAAAAGGAGGTATCGGAATATCTATATCGTATAGTCTTTCACCAACGGCTACCAGTTGGAACACGTGAAGTTGGCGATGTGCTGGCCCAGGGCCGCTCGCTGCATTTGGGGCACGGTCGGTATCGACGTTGGATGAAACGCTGTGAAGATATTCGGGGTGCGGAGGATCTCCAAATCGAAGCGGCGTGGGCGTTGTGGGCGGGCTTGAAACCTGGACGGCCGCGAGTTGCTTTTGACAGGAAGGAAAATGTACTGTAGTAGATAGATACTGCACTGCACAGACTGTAAGGAACTGGAAGGGGGGCAAAGGTAATGCAATGCAATAGAAAAGACAAAGAAGAAAGGCCTAAGCTTGGCCGGATGATGCCGCTGCTTGAATGAGTGGTGCCAGAATGAAACGAATCGAACTGCAAACCGAATTAACTCAAGGTGGTGTGCATAAAGGAGCGTAAATAGCGTAGCGTGCGTGGTAGCAGTACAGCGAGGTAAGTTAGAACCTGAGAGGTAGTATCTGTACCATCAGCGAACACCAGACAAGAAGTCAAGTCAGTTGGGTGTCCAGAAGACGGGGATGATCTGGTAGGTTGGATCCTTTTCCCTATCACCAGGGCCCAGGGATCTTCTAGGTTGCTCAAGCCAAGCCGAGGGTCGCAAGTAGGACGAAAGCGGATTGGCTCGAGTGTTTATGGGGATGATGGACCCAATATTGCTTAGCCGCCGCTTAGAGGTAGTCTAGGGGGGTAGTTCAGTGCTTCGAGCGCCAAGGGGGTGGATGTCTAGGTAGTGAATCGGGAATCGTCCAGGATATAATCTTACTGAAATAAAGTGCCTTTACTGCTAAAAGCACTCAGAATGAGAATTAATTAATTAAAACCTAAGCAATTTCTGTACTAGAACCCAGATTCTTTATTAATGTTCTGGAAAAGTATGACTAGGCATAAATACTTTCCGTTCATGAACATTGGGTATGATCGATAAATGGAGCTCACCTACCCAAGGTTCCATGATTTACACCTCTAAAAAAGCACTGAGACTGAGCACTGGCCCGACCTCGAGTAAGATGGACACTTTTTAGGAGTGGTCCGTCTCCCAAGCGGGGAGCTTTTTGATAGCATCAAGGGACCTATCAGGGGAAGTGGGCTTTGTAGAATGAGGACGCGTAGACATTGTCAACCTACATATCCGTATATTGTCGTGACTACCTAGAAAGAACTGTAGCAATCAAGACACGGAAGAGTAATCGAAACTGAACTGTCAAAATGCGATCGACCCAGTAACATCCATATAGTACCTACAAAGATCTTTGAGTTAGGTATCCTTTTAAATAGTTACTCCAAGACTTGCACAGTAAACCCTCGTACCAACATGGGGCACGTCCTGTATTAATATATCCTTTCGAGTGCTTACCAAGTTGATGGTGCTTAAAAATAGTTCATGCAACTACCACCTGGGCTTTGTATGTTACACCTTAAAAGTCATGAGTTGATTTTTGTTGTTACACCTATACCTAAGTACGGCATGAAAGCGATCTTGGTCTAAAATTCCTTCATATGTAAGCTCGCATGGGATTTCTCAACTCCTAGTATCCCTTGGACCGCGTGCAGCTTTTGTCCTTTGTCTCAGGTTCCATCCGTATCCGTCCACTATTTCGAGACAAGACAAAGATCTCTCTTCTCCATCTCCATCCTTGATTCTTAAGCGAGGTCGGTTGTCTCAGGGCCTCCATTCGCCCCATGCCCTTCGCTTTTGACAGCTGAACTGTCACCTGTTATAGAATCCGCATGAAAAAAGAAAAGGCAGAAAAGGCAAAATTAAATTCGAACGTCACTCAGGGTATCGGAAGAATGCCCCGAAAGCATGAGAGACGAAATAAGTTGGTCATCTTGTGATTGCTTGGAGGAGCTTTTGGATAACTTTATTTTGGTAGCCTAATAGTAAAGTCTTAGAGGACGTTTCTTATTACCCACCTGAACGTCAAGCTCTCATGGGCTTGAGTTGACAAGACCTTGCTTTGGACTCTAACAAAGAGAAACAATAGATATCAATTCATCATGTTACAAGTCCATCTTAATTCGAATTGATGACATAGAAGTTGGTTGTCAAAAGCAATCATTCCACTTAGATTCCCTACCTTGACCTTTTTCATGTGACGTGTCCAGCGTGAGTAAAAGCTATGGGTAATTAAGAGGTAACCCATCGAGTGTTATACGACCCGCTCAACTGAAAATGGCGTGCTTGGAGATTGCTAACCATGGACATATCATCTTCTTTGGTTAGTTGAGCAGCTGTTTAAGTACATACGTCCACAAGCATCTAATTGAGTGTCTGACGAGCTTTGAAGCCATGATCTGATTGACACGGGTTCAGTTGATATACATGCGTTTCTGCCTTGTGCTCAGAATCAGAAACTTACAGGCACAAATCGCCCGTTTGAAAGATTCAATGTCGTTGATATTGGCACTTTCACCCCCCTTGCAAGTCTAAATCCTTTTGTTGGTCGACCCCTTTTTAGCGGGATCTTCGGCGTCGTCACCTCCATTCATCCCAGCTCCAGGTCCCGCTGGGCCCTTGTACTTGTGGCTTCAGCCACGTCTCCAGGGCAGCCTCTACTATTCTCGCCAGGGCGATCGCAACGTCGGATCTCAAACCTCCCGTCACCTCGTGGCATCCGCCGCGCCTTCGAAACTTGTATTCCACGCTGAAACAGACTACAGCATCGTCCTCTCTGGTTCTTGAAAGGAAGAACATGGGCGCAACAATGTCGGTTATCAAGGTACGCATTCATCATGACAACTTGACCAATATCCTTGGCATTCATGGCACAGCGAAGCGCATCACGATGTAACTAACATATCGTCGCAATCAGACTCTCGTTGTTCCCGCCGTCATTTCGTTGCTCCTCTTTATACTCCTTACATATGTTCTCATTCCCCTATGGCGCCGATATGCTCGCTATAGCCAATATCTTCCCCTCGATACTTTATCGTCCCAGACGTCTTCTTTGCGCGAGCGCATAACAGCCCGCATAGCCGCATGGCGCTCCAATCGCGGTGTCGCGTTCGCTTCTGATGATGGCTTCGACGATGGGCTGGACGAAGATGACGGAGAGGAACTTGGAAATGTCGACGAGGCCACCTGGCGTCAAATGGAGGCAGATACCCGTGCGGCCCGACCAGATAATGCAAGGCGACTAAGCAGAGAGTAAGCATCCATAGCATATTCCCGTTCAGTGTGTCAACACCAATTCTAACTTCAATATAGTCTCGAAGAAGGATTCAGAGACGACAGTGATGATGAACCAGACCGGTTAGCGAGAAACAATTTCAGATCATAATAGCACAGTTTTTACCGATAGTTAATCTCCAATCAAGAACACACACACATACGACCATCCATACTGGAAATGCTGCCACAGGTGGGTGTCAGAATTATCCTCCAAGGCTTAGGCTACAGAAATAAATAAGACAGCATAAGGTGACCAAATTATTTTGTCTCTTATGCTCTCGCCGTGACGACAAGTCCATACTGGAAATGTGACGACTAATCACGGCCAATTCAGGTGCTATCAAAACAAAAAGTGTCAATTCATGCAATCGCTCGTTTATTTACAAGCACTTCCGCCTCTTCTTAACCGAGTTATACCCAGTGATCTGAATACTAAAAATCATGTCGCTCTAATCATTCCGCTATAAAATTCTCCATCCTGTTGACATTCCCAAACGATACACACCAGTCAATAATGACGCAACTGTCGAGTGGCTCAACCAACTCTTGAAGTGAATTTGAAGGCACTAAACTCAGCAACAGCCTCCCGAAGATCGGATTCTGATCGCCTTCTCCTTTTCCCTGGAGTCATGGCCATAAGGAAGGCACACTCGGACTTCGACTTCATCCACCTCGAAAGCTGATGGTATTCAACTGTGTCGCAGAGTACGATCTGTGGCATTGGCTTCGGTCCTCCAGCTCTGGGTGTCTGGTTCTGCACATGCACTCTAGATTGCCTGTGGTGACTGATCGCTGGTATTCTTGTTTGAAGCTTCTTCTTGATCACTGGCGTTTTTGGTTAAAGCCTCTTCTGGCTGGTTGCTGGTGTCCTTGATCGAAGCCTCTTTTGGCTGGTTACTGGCGTCCTTGGTAGAAGGTTCTCCTGAATTGCCACTGCTCTGGTCTGTGTTGACGAGGTTTTCGAACCAGTTGTTGCATGTATCATTTGAAAGCTCTTACTTGGTCCCCTTCGAAGGTAGTGCAATAGACAACTTCCGAGTTTTTGTTCCTGCGGAAGACTCAGGCACTATTGTTTGAGTTCTTGTAGGTGGTATGATTGGTACGTCACGAGCTGCAATTGTAATGAGCTCATGCTCCTCTTGGGCTTTCTTTTTGCATAGTCCCAAGCGTTTGAAAAGGCCAACGCAGTAGCATGGAGGATCCTTGGAGACCATCGTATCTTGATACTGCTCATAGCGGCTGAAAAGTAGTAGCGATGGATATGATGTAAAGTGAGAGTAGTGATCTTGATGATGATAGCTTGTATGTGTATTGGAAAGATGAAAAGGCGAGGATGGGGATTCTGACATCTCTTCAAGCGACGTAATACTGAGACTGTGATAAAAAAAAGAGCAAGAGCCATCACTCAAGGCCTTGTTGTAACCTAGGCAGGTACCTAATAAGAGGAAGGTTGAGGAAGGAGGTACGGGTGTTGACAAGAGCTTACAACAACCCTACTACGAGTAGGAGCATAAGAGACGAAATACTTTGGTCATTCTATGCAAGCTTAGGCTTGCAACTAGACTACTTTAATTCTGCGGTCTAGCCTTAGAGGACAGTTCTTCTAATGTCCACCTGGACGACGTTCCCCAGAACCTGGTATGGCTGGCTGCTGCTGATCGTTTACATCGTGTGAAGTGATCGTTTATTTACCCTGATCGGCTCCAAACTGTCATCCTAGGCAAGACAAAGCTGGTCTACGCCCAACCCTGTGTTTCTTCTTCTTTTTATTCTATTCCTTTTCTTAGATTTCTTTCTATTTTCTCCTTCTTCTTTATGTAGAGGGTTATAGGAGGATAGCACATACTACTTAAAGTGCACTTTAGAGAGGCTCAGCTGGAAGGTGCACCTCTTTACTCTTAATAAATGACACTCTTTGTAGGCGGCTTTACCTACCCAAACTACTTGCCATTATCACTTGGTCCTATGGTTCTTGTTCCTCACAACATAGTACCTTCCACTTCTCTATTGGCAGGTTAGGCAAGTAGTGGAGACTCTGACTTACACATTGGCACGCATCTACACTAGATGCTGCCAAATTAGCATGTATGGAATAGAGGTTGATATATGGAGAGGTAGTAGTTTTTAGCTTCTTTAACTCATCTGCGATATTGTATATCCATGTGGTTGGTATTTGAGTTAGAAATAATCACCCGTTCAAAGGTAGTTGTCATTTTCACCCCCTTCCAGTGAACCCCAACTGCATATTTCCTGCCCCACAAATCCGCAACTGCCAACCTCGACATCATCACTTTCTAACTTAGGCAGGCAACCAATACAACTGCCTACCTTCCGCATTCACTGTTGTAGACTATTGCAACTTCCCATCATAATGCGCTTTCGAACAGAGCTCAAGAACATTCGTACGTTTGCCAGTGAGTCATCCTTCCTGGAATTGCTTGTCTTTGCGTCATTCTTTATTGTTTCTCAACTCTTACTAACCGTGAATTTCTAGAGCTTACAGCTGCACTTGGCTCTCTTGAGAAGATCGCTTGGTTGCGCCTCAGCGATGATACAGCACGATTTACCGTCATCCCAGATATGGGATCCCAAGTATGGGCGTATGTATTATTTTCTTTTTCATGACTTTGTTACTGACAAGTGTCCAGCTCACTTAGCATGGACTTCATCTTTGATGGCTATCATATTCAATCCGCAGAAGCAGGCAATACCATTAACCTAGAGCTTCCTCTCCAACCTCTTCAACGCGCTCTCAAATCAGCACTCAACAGCATGTCTGCTTCCCTACGTCTCACAAAGAAAGATGGATTGCCAGTTCTTTCCATGACAATCACGACCACTACGTCAGCTTCCAACCCTTCTGGAGCCACAAAACCTTCAGGCACTGCCGCTGGCGATGACCCTTTTGATGACGACGACATGTTTCAGCACGAACACCTGGAGACTAACTTAAGGCGAGAGCATGAAAAGATCATCACCCAGGATATACCTGTGCGAGTCCTTCACCCGGAGACGGTTGAGACGATCATGCAGCCCCGAGTACGCGAACCAGATGTTCACATCCAACTACCGCCACTCCTCCAGCTCAAGGCCATTTCAGATCGCTTCACCAAACTTGCCATGGCCTCCAACTCAGGCGCAAATAACGCCAAAGCGCCTAAGCTTGAACTTAGTGCTAACATGCACGGCGGTCTACGACTGCGAATCGCTACTGAAACCACTGATATCTGTAGCGTCTGGTCCAACCTCGAGAACCCAGAGCTAGATCCAGCACAGCTGGATTGCCCCGTTGAAGAGCATCCGAGCACAAAATTTCGAGAAGACGGCCCTGAACGTTGGGCTACAGTCCGCGTGGACGGCAAGGACTGGAGCCGTGTCTTAAGTGTTGGTCGTCTAGAAGGCCGAGTAATTGCTTGTTTTGCGGATGATCATGCTTTGATCCTCTACGTCTATGTACCTCAATACGACGATGCCACAGCCGACGACTCAGTCGTGACGGTGAGTCCATGTTGCTCTCTCAACTGACCAGAACCATGCTAATGAGTATCAGTATTACGTACAGTCTTATAGCGTATAAGTCAACACCGGATGGGATCTTGATCACGATCTTTTGGCGTTCAACTTGGTAGACAGTTCATTGTGGAGTTAAGGAAGTAATGATAGACGGTTATGGGTTGCAATATACATGGTGCATTGGGCAAGCAATTCATGCAAACCATTCTTCATCGTATTATCGTTCTGCATTGAACTCCATCTGAGTCATGATCGTATCTTGCCACTAGTATAACTTCTCTATGCTTCTTCTCATCCAAAACATTACAGCTTAACCTCCGCCCCAACAGTTTGTACAGTCGCTGATTATAGCCCCAGGCCAGCGCTTCTTCAATTCCACTTCTCGCAAAATCACAAAAAAGGACAATACTCTATTATTAATACATTTCGATTCGTTCCTAGCACGAATCCCCATAAGAACGCCCGGAATTGGTTTGGCAATTCAAATTCAGACGAAGAGATATCTCATATTCGTCTTATTTGGCCATAACGTCAACATAGCGACCTCCCTTTCGAGCCTTCTTTTTATCGCTGGCCTTGCGGGGTGCCGCGCTGAGCAAGTCATCAATGCTACTAGCATTGCTCATGCTCGTGGTCGGTCTACTGGGCGGCGCACTAGCATTGCTGGTGTTGGAAACCGATCGAGCCATAGCAGGTGGTGCCAGACCCAGGCTTTCTGTAGACGCTTGCTTCATCAGTTCAGGTGTGCCAGCGCGCACCTTTGGAGGCATGAGCGGCGGCGGCGCACTGTTGCTCGTGATCAAAGGTGGAGGTGGAGTGCCTGTGGGAGGTGGAGGAGTTCCAGACACAGACCGAGGACCAGCCTTGGGCGGAGGAGGTGTGGCAGTCTTGGCTGGTGTGTTTTCAGCGCCAGGCTTCTTGTTGACCCATCGCTTGAGGTCAGGATCGTAGACAAAGCTGCTGGCCTCACCCAGTTTGGCACGGATGGGCTTGCCAGGTGAAGATTCACCAGATGAAGATGGTTCGAGAGCAGCCTTCTTGCTACCTCCGAACCAGCCACCGAAGCCCCATCCCTTCTTAGACGACTGTTGGGCGGCTGCGCGCTTGGCTGCTGGTTGTTAGTGATGTATCATACGGGTTTGAAAGTAATGAACTTACCATCCTCTTCCGCGGCCTTGCGGAACATTTCCTCGTTCTCTCGGTCCTTGTCCGCCTTTGATTTCTCAGAGGATTTCATGGAGGGAAAGTCGTCGTCGTCGTCGTCCATGATACTCTTCTTCTTGGGTTTAGGGGCTTCATCGTCGTTGTCCGCAGTAGACTGAGGCTCGTAAGATGGTGGCTCGTATCCGTAAGGCTGGAAAGAAGGAGGTTCGTATCCACTGCTGTGGGCCTCCCCGTTGTTCTTCTCGCTCTCCTGTTCAGGAGGGTTTGAAGACATTTGAGGGGCTTCATAGCCGTAGCTCAGGGGCTGGAAGCCTTGAGCCGAAGAGTCGGCAGGATTTTCATCACCACCCATCGGTGTAGAAGCTGGCATTCCGTATGGTTGGTATCCAGCAGGAGAATAGCCTTGTGTGATTTGAGCAGGGGGAGCTAGACCAACGGAGCCACCGACGCCAGGGTTATTCGACTCAGGCTGAGGAATCGATGGTGTGTAACTGTCACCTTGACTTGCTGAAGCTGCACCTGGATAACCGGGCTCATATGGGTTATTTCCGAAATCCGCAGGGTTTTGTTCCATCGAGCTTCGACCAGGCGTATACTGAGATGTAGGAGAATAGGGGTTCAGGCTGGCAGCCGGTGTCATGGTCGCTGGTGCGTATTTGGATGCTGCAGCATTTGCTGGTGGCTGAGCAGGTGTCATTCCGAAACTAGGCGATTGCTGGCCGTAGATGTCGAAGTTCGACACCGATGGTGATCGACTGAACTCTCCCGAAGGACGGGTAAACGGTCCTGCCTCTCCAGCACCTCCAGCATTGTCCTCGGTCTCATCTCCAGCAACAAACTTGTTGAATCGATTCCACATGCTATCCGAGACCTTGTTCATGCTTGGCTTCGAGATCCATGAGCCGCTCTCCTCCTTTGGTGCTGACTTCAGCCTTGACATAAAGTCTTCAACCGCAGTCTCAAGCACATGGTGATGATAAGGCGATCGCTTAGTTTGTGAGGACATAGCGGTCAAAATAGCATCACAATATTGCATAGCCTTATCCCTGTGGCCATATTCGGCGAGAGTCATGGCATGCTCGAGCTTATAAGCAGCCAAGTGAGGTGTTCCTGCCGCTGCGAGAGCTCCGCCAGCAAGCGATAAGCCATACTCGTAGACTTCACTAAGCTGAAGGGCCTCAGTCTCTTTAGCAAACTGATCAGACTGCTGTCGATGATCAGCCCCAATAAGCACGAAGTTTGCATTGGGATCATCCAATCCACCAAAGATGGAAGAATGGCGACCAAAGATGAAGCAGATGTGGGCGGCTTCAGCTCGCCCATAGCTGGACAGCAAGTTTCCAAGGGCATTTAGTCCTTGGATATCATCAGTGCTTCGGTTGCTCAGCACGAGCGAAAGAGTCTCGCGCCACTTGTCTAATCCATCAAGCGTATCTTTGGTAGGCCCTGGGCCTGCATCAGTAGACATGAGCTGGAGACCAGCCCGGGCGTGGACAGGAACAAGTTCATCAACACAATCCTCGAAATTGCCAGACAGAATCTTGTAAAGGGCAGCCATAGACTCATTAGCATGACCGGGGTAGTTGACTTCTTTGCGAACAAACTCTTGAGCCACACGTTTATAAAGGTCTCCCTCGACAGTATGCGAGATCAGCATGGCATGTCCCCAAAGTCGCTTGTCAACCAGTGCCCAAACAGCCTTGTCTCGATCACCTCTCAAGAGATGGTGCCGAACCTGATCCATAGTGGACACATCGACACCGTCAGCTTGCATTGAGGTAACAGAGGCAATTCCTGCGGCAAAGTTTCCAGCAGCAGGGAAGACCGCATCATCGCCAGTTGTTGATGGATTCTCCCCCGGAGAGAGGACATCTCGAACGGCTGCCTCCACAGCAGGGGTACCCTCCAGAGCACCGTCGTTCTCAACGAAGATACGCATGATTTTCCACAGCAGCAAACGTTCCACGGCTCTCTTTGCTTCAAGAGAAAGCTGCGAGTGGAAGGAAACATCCGGCAAGTCCTTTTCCAACAACTCGATTCCGGCATTGAGCCACGAAATCGTCTCCTTCTTCTTCGACTTGCCCCTCAAAGGACCAGGGAATTTAGCCACATGCTCGTGAAGGGGTTCGATATCCTTGACACTCTGAACCTTGACTTCTCCTGGCGTGCGCACAATCATAGGAACAGCCTGGTTCATGCCATATCGGGGAACACTCTTGGGGAAAGAGGTAACAACAGTGCCTCCGACACCCCATGAGATGATAGGAACACCTTTCCATCGCTGGAGTTCATCGTGTTCCCGGCCATCTGTGGGAGCAATCATGTTCATAGTAATAGACTGGCCACGAGTGCGAACCGTTGAGACTCCAGCAGCCGGAGCTGCGGGGGCAGCTGGAGCATAAGGCGAGGGCGCTGGCTTTGCAGCCAATGGAGAAGGGTGCGAGTGGGAGTGGGCAGATGAAGGGCGACGGGTTGAATCTGAGGATCCTTGAGCCTGCCTGTG
The DNA here is from genome assembly GCA_013624355.1 of Fusarium caatingaense. Classification (NCBI taxonomy): domain Eukaryota; kingdom Fungi; phylum Ascomycota; class Sordariomycetes; order Hypocreales; family Nectriaceae; genus Fusarium; species Fusarium caatingaense. The sequence goes on from JABKKP010000478.1 coordinate 13,530, forward strand.
ACCGAAAGCGGCACTTGGCGATTGGGTTTGAGCTCGAGGAGGAGGCACAAAGCCAGGGTGGGCTGTTGGCGCAGCATGAGGTGCATACGGACCCGATTGTTTAGGCGGCGACAAGGTCAACTGCCCAGCATAGCTTGGGGGTGGTGGCGATGTGGGATTGTACCTCGACTCTTGGGGAGGGGGAGATAGAGTAGCGCTGACAGACCTTGTCTGGGTCTGCTGGTCATCTTCTTCGTCCACCTCACGGGTTGGAGGAAGAGACGAAACACGGCTCAACCTGGGCTCAAAGTGAGCCGTTTCAGAATGGGTCAAAGGACTTGATGTTCTTGGTTGATGTGGCAGCATTGGTGCAGGACCAGACGTTGCCACGGCTCCATACGACCCATGAGTTTTAGTAGCTGGGGGTGCGGGTGAATAGCGGCTCGCTACAGGAGCTGGCGGCGCAGTATGACTTGTGCCCGGAGCGGGAGAGTATCGAGAAGCACTGGTCGAGGTTGGAGGTGGCATATGGTTGGCAGAGGTAGTCAGAGCAGCATATGGACTGACCCTTTCAGGCGCAACAAGACCAGCTCCTGGAACAGGCGCCTGAGTTGGAGGCTCGCTATAAGGCTCGCTGGGGGGAGGAGCCATAACGGGAATCGATGGTGGAGGCATCTGGTTCGGAAACGAAGGCGCCAGTGGCGAAGGAACATGAGGTGTGTGAGCCATTGGGGGCGCGTTCCTAGCAGGAGAAGCAGCCCTTTGGCTTGTTCGCGAGCTTGGTCGGGGTCTGGAAGTCATGGGCAACTCCTCGAAGAAGTTCTCTTTGTGCTGAGCACCAGAAGTTGTAGGGTTAGGGGGTCCTGCTTGTTGAGCAGATAGCCCATGACTAGAAGAGGGAGGCGTGAGCTTGGTGGGAGGAGCCGGCATACCAACGCTCGCGCTTCTAGGCGGCGCCTGGACAGGGGCATGGGGGTGGTTAGGCTGTGAAAGCTGTTGCATGCTTGCCCTCTTGCGAGGTTTCACCACATTTGTGACAAGGTCAGTAGGCAGATCGTATGGCGAGTGATATCCTCCTTTTGACTTATCGGCGAAGCTTTGTGCCTTTGACATATCCGGCCGTGCTGGAGGAGGCTGACCATATTGAGGAGCCGAACCGAAAGGAGCTGTGCCGGGCGCTGGAGAGTTGTACATGGGTGTTGGGGGAACAGCTACTCCAGGCACCTGGCTGACTGGAGCATAAGGCGATGGTGCTTGTTGGATCACTGGTGCTTGTGGCATGTAGGGATTAGGGGCCGGAGGCTGGTGTGATGCAGGGAAAGACGCAGGAGCTGGCGCGGGCGTTGAATCTGCAACCGGCTCTTCGTCCTCTAAGAAACCCTCATCATCACTCCCAAAGAAGGCAGCAGGATCAACTTGCTTGTCTCCTCCAGCGTTATCGTCGAGAAGGAAGTCATCGTCGTCCTCGTCGTCAGCGAATGCTTGCTCCCACTTTGAAGCGAGGTCTTCTTGTTTCGCAGGGGCTGGTTCAGACGCAGCAGGGGTTGCTTCAGCCTGTGCTGCTTTTTCGTCTTCACTCTTGTCCTCACTATCATCCGAGTCTGAGTCGTCCTCCTCTTCCTCTTCGGGAGTACCCTCGAGCGTAGACTTCTTTGGAACAGAGCCTGCATTCATCGAATCCAGGACTTGCATCGTCGATTTTCGTTCCAAGGCAGGGACAGGTTGCTCCTCACCCACGGGTTCAGAGCCCTGGACCTGGCTGAAAAAGTCCGCACCATCTTCGCCCTCTTCCTCGTCAAAAGGGTCAGCTGTGGGATGGTTTTCTTGGACAGCGGTCGCCTCGTTGGTTTCTCCAGCAGATTGCGGGATCAATGGAATGCCCTCTTCATATCTCTCATCAGAATCTTGACCTTCCGGGCTCTTCAGATCTCCACCTAAAGATATAGACGATGAATGACCTCTCCTTTTTGGGGCCTCTAATCCTTCTGATGCTTCCTCGTGTTGATATAGCTCCTCTTCTGCTTCTGCTTCCTTCTCTGTTTCTTCCAAGACGTCCATTGCCTGGTTGGTGGGAAGAGGTTGTTGATCTTCCGCATCGGTAGTCGAATGGGCAGGTGGAACTGGAGGGAAAGAGTTTGTTCGATCGCTGGGAGGCATAAACTTGAAAGGATCGGTATCAGTGCGGCTCAAAGTCCACTCGCCCTCGTCATCGTCGCCAAAGCTGATTTCGTGGGACACTGTACGAGCAAACGACCTGGAGCTCGAGTGCTGAGATACCGGTCCCTTGGGTTGTGAAACGGCTTCAGTGTCTTCTGGCGCAGGGTCAACCTGCTCAGTGTCTACTTGCTCGGTATCCACTGGCTCAGTCTCTACTGGTTCAGTATCTGTTGACTGAGTGTTTGCTTGCCCAGGTTCTGCTTGCTCGGGGGTGGCCTCGCTTTGTGTCTCCTCTTGCTGTGTCTGCTTGTGGACTGCATCATCGGAAGCTAACCAGTCATTGCCGTCATCGTCTTCGTCCTCCTGCGAGAGCCAGGCATTGGCAGCACCGCTTTGCTCTGTTGTTTCCTGATCAGGTTGCGACGGGGCGTCTGGAGTGTCTTCTTGGGTTGTGGGCTGGCTGGGTTGCGCGAGCGTGTCTGTTGTTGATGACGTCGCAGGCGCGGGAACCTCGGTGGAGCTGTTGCTATCATCGGAATCGTTTGACATGGTGGCCAGGTCTTTCGGTTTTGGCGATTCGGAAGCCATCGCGAAGCCGATCGAGGCGTTGGCTTGTGATGAGAAAGAAATCAAATTTCAATGCCAGCAGCGACTACTTTGTGCGATCGTGTCAGCGGAACAGTTTCAGCACAAAGGGGCTACTACCGAGCTAATCTGCGTGGAGCTTGGACAGCTTCGCGACTTTCAGGGGGTAGAGGGGCTCAGCTTGTAAGTAGCAGGGGAAAGTAATAATCGCGTACTTAGTATACAAAGAAGGAAAAGAGAATCGAATGGTGTTGATTGCGATTAAAAGTCGATGTTCGCCATGTTCATCTCAGGAACGGAAGAGGCGTTGCTGTAGTTGGAAGGGAAACGTTCTGGAAGTACAGTACAGATCGCAAGTGCAAGTTGGCATGTCCGGGTCAGAAATATGGAGACCCAAATGGGCAACTGACACTGACAGTCCCAGTCCCGGCACGGAGTTGAAGGAATTGGATACCGAATCATGACTAGATCGAGAGGCGGAGCAACAGAGCTGTTCCGGTGGCTGCAACGGGCATGAGCCGTCTAAAGCTTTGTCCAACCTCTAATTATAGTGACAGAATATCAATTAGCAATATTGACCTTGCATTCACATCAAGATGGCATATCTTGGATCTTTTATCTGGTAAACTATTATTTCAACTAAGCATACCCTGCACTGAAAGGTACCGCTATCTCCCCCTAGATGTTAATCACTACGTGGTGATCCGCGGATTATCCGTCCCCTGTCTCAATAAGCTCTCCCCATCAACGACTGGAATCTAGACCCCAACTATTCGCCATCTCCGAGCTTTGATTAGTATCTGCTGATCGCAGGGGATCATTTCTACCTCAATAACTGTGTCATGCTTTGTACGCGCCAAGAAACGGCTCTCACTTACATTCTTGGCCGAATAAAGGTTCCGCGGACGGGCCAGCATAATGTCATGGCATTCTTAAACCCAATGGACCTAACCTATAGCATTTCGTGTCCCAGCCAAATAATTCAATGTTCAAGGGTATTACTATGGTATCTATGCTATCATTAAAATAATTACTACTTTTGCTCTGTCTTGACTCTCATATCAAAACCATGAACTAACTATCCAGAGCTTGTGCTTCACACATCTTACGGTACAGCCCACCTTGAGCCAGCAGCTCCTGATGAGTTCCCGCCTCCGTGATCTTGCCACCAAGGAACACGCAGATCTTATCGGCATCCTTGATTGTGCTCAATCGATGGGCAACAGCAATTGTGATACGATCCCCTTCCTTTGCCGCTTCTGCAAGGGCATTTTGCACGATCTTCTCACTCTCAGTGTCGAGAGCGCTGGTGGCTTCATCAAGGAGAAGAACCTTGGGGTTGCGAATAAGTGCTCGCGCGATGGCGATTCGCTGTCTTTGACCTCCGGATAGTTGGGCACCGTTTGAGCCAGCCTGTGTATCGAGACCTTCAGGCAAAGAAGAGACAAAGTCCCAGGCGTTCGCGGCGCGAAGAGCTGCTTCAATTCGATCATTGGGAACCGAAGTGGCCGGATCATTCTTCTCAGTCTCTGGGTCATCGATGCCAAGAGCAATGTTCTCTCGTATCGTGCCCTGAAACAGAGTCGGTTCCTGCTGGACGAGACCGATGATGCGACGGTAGAGTCGGGGGTTGAGGCTGGGAAGAGTAGAGTTGTCGATGCTGATGGTGCCACTGGAAGGGTCATAAAATCGCTCGAGCATGGCAACCATAGTTGACTTTCCACAACCTGAAGCGCCCACCAAGGCCACGAACTGGCCTGGCTTGACGTCAAGGTCAATGCCACGAAGGACAGGAGCGTGAGGTCGAAGAGGATACGAGAAGCGAACGTTGTCCAAAACAATTGGACCTCCAGACTTGGGACCGTTGTCGCGGTTCTCAGGGGTTTCTTGAACATTAGGCTGAAGCGAGTTAAGCCAGAAGATGTAATTGGCAGCGTTGACGCCCTTGGTGATACTGGTTGAGAACTGGAAAAGTTGAGCAGAAGCCTGACCTGAGTAAAAGACACCGAGGAAAGCAACGAAGAAGTTGTACATAGAGATATCGCCGTATGACAGAAGACGACAGCCGTACCAGAAACCAAGAGCTTGGAACCAATACTCGATCGATTGAGTCAAGGCGAAGAAGATCATGATTCGGAAAAGATCGTTCTTTGAACCGGCGACAGCTTCGTTCAGCTCATTGACGTACTTGTCCAGAACAGACTCTTCAATGGCCAAGGAGGAAACAGTTCGGATTGCGGTGATGGCCTCAGAGGCAACCGAAGCGCTGGTAGAATATCTCTTGGAGGTGTCTCTGTCCAGCTTGGCATCAAGGCGAATCTTGAAGTAACCTGAACTGACTAGAGGAGGAAGACCGGCACAAACAACCACCAGACCCAGCTTCCAGCTGTGGATGATAGCTAGAAGACCACAGGCAAGCAAGTTGAGAATGGCAATAAGGATAAGCGCAACGTTGAAGCCCATCAGCTCCAAGATAGACTGAGGATTGGAGTCGACGCGGCTAGCCAGGGCACCAGTGCTATTTTCTTCGCGATCGAAGAACTGGAGATCCTGTCGAAGCATGTCCTGCAAGCTCTGCTTGCGAAGCTTGTGGCTAAGGAATTGAGCGATGGTGTTGGTGGCATAACCGAGGACAAAGTATGATACAAGGAGACCGGCCGCGAGGACGATGAACATGCTGGCGTAGAAGTCTCCGCGGTCTCTCATTTCATCACCAGTAAGGGTGAATACGTCCACAACATGAGCAAGTAGAATTGCTTGTCCGGGGAATGCCGCAACAGCTCCCAAGCATCCCGCAAGAACGAAGAAGTACGACCATGCGACCTCGGGGCTCTCTCGAATGAGTCGGTAGATGACGTGCAAGATACCCAGTTGCTTATGGTTGTCATAGTTGCCATGCTCCTTTCCGGCCTCAAGGCGTTCCTGGACATGGGTTTCGTATTGGGTGACAGTCTTGGTCATGGCAAAGTCCTCTTTTTCCGTGTCAGGGACAGCTTCATCTTCCTCGGCTGCAGTGTGGGTTGAGTCGTCATCTACAGCAAGATTCTGAATCTTGACAAGTTTTGCATAATCGCCGCCTTGGGCGATCAAAGATTCGTGTGAGCCTTGTTCGATAATGGCGCCCTTAGACATGACAACGATATTGTCGGCCTTTCGAATAGTGGCAAGCTTGTGAGCGATGACGATAGTTGTACGACCCTCAGATGCTTTGTCGAGAGCTTGCTGGACGACGCTCTCTGCGTGAGGATCAAGAGCACTCGTAGCTTCATCGAGAAGAAGAACCTTGGGCTGCGACACGACACTGCGGGCGATTGCGACACGCTGCTTCTGGCCACCAGAGAGAAGACCACCTCGTTGTCCGATCTGGGTGTTATAACCGTCAGGGAGTTCCATAACGAAGTCATGAGCAAAAGCCATCTTGGCAGCGTCCTGGATCCGCTCCATTTGCTCCTCGGCGGGTGCATTCTCCCACTCAGTACCGACCAAACCGTGCTTGATGTTATCGAATACCGATCCCTCGAATAGAACGGGTTCCTGTTGGACGAGACGAACGTTGCGGCGCAACCAGTTCAAGTTCAGTTGGTCAATAGGGCGACCATCGAGTTTGATAGTTCCAGACTTGGGGTTGTACCAGCGTTCAAGGAGGCCGACAATAGTACTCTTTCCAGATCCAGACTGGCCAACCAGAGCGGTGACCTTACCAGCAGGAACATTGAGAGAGAAATTTTCGAGCACAGTGATGCCCGGTCTGGTCGGGTAAGTAAAAGAGATGTTCTCCAACTCAACGTGTCCAATAGTCTCGGAAGGAGTCTCGCCATCCTTGGAAAGAGGATCAATGGCTGATGCACGGTCGATAAGCGTGAACAGTTGAGCTGCTCCAGACATGGCACGGCTAAAGTCGATAGTATAAGGAGTGAGCTGGGTTAGTTGAACAGCGGCGATGACAACAGAAAGAAGAACTGTGAAAATAACGCCAGAGCTTTGGATCTCGCCACTCGCAAGCATACGGATACCCTGCCAGAAAGCGAGACCAAAGCCAAGATAGATGATGGTATAATCAGCAGAGAACAAGAGACCAAACAGAATCGAGATCTTCTTTCCAACAGTATGAGCCTCCTCGAGGTGCTTGTCGAACTTGTCAACAAGTCTAGCTCGCATCTCAAAGGCATGGATAGTTCGGACACTGGCCAGGATACCCTCTGCGAGTGAGTTGGCTTGGCCATGAATCTCCAGGATTTTCATCTCGTGAACAGCTTCCATAGTGGCAACAACAGTCATGACAATAATCATGGCCGGGGCAATGCACAAACAGATGAGAGTAAGCTTCCACTGTACGATAAAGGCAACGATGAAGGCAGTAAGGAAAGCAGCAATGCCCTGGAAGAAGAGACCGAGCTTCTCGGCGATACCCGTCTGGATTAGACGACCGTTGGAAGTAGCTTGAGTGGCAATGGAACCTCCAGTGCCAAAGTCATAGTAGGCGACTTCCTGTCGAAGAGCAGCACGGAGGTACTCTTTTCGGATGTTGCGTACAATGCGGTAAGAAGAGTAGGTTAGGAAGACGTTCCAGACGTATGAGAGAACAAATCGTCCAATACCGAGGTATACAAAGTATAGTCTTGATGGTATGTTAGTGGGCGAGCATAGAAATACTGAACAAATGGAACTCACGCTAGATCCGCAACATCTTTTCGGAACTTGCTGGGTTCGGACACCCCCGAAGTGTAGTCGGTGATGATAGTGATAAACTCTCCAAAGATGAGGTTCTGGAGAGCAATACCAGCACCCGAACCTATGGCAGCAACAAGGGCGATAGCTTGCATAAGATATTCTGCAGGCCCGGCATATGTGAGAATGCGCTTCAGTGGTGTTAGTAGATCTCTGACATTCAATTCTGGTTCAATTACCTTGTAGTCACTCCACGAACCCTCAATTTCTCCTTCTTGACCTGGCGTGGAGGCGTCGCCACCTTCAGCGTCGACGACGACATCTTCAGGAGCTGAAGTAGCATCAGTACTACCAGCAACCTTTTCGTTGCTCTTCTCGTTGATACTTGAACCCATGGTGGCTTTCAAACGACCTCAAAACGAAGTACAAGGCCTCAAACCCGGTGTCAGGGAACAAAGAGAATGACAGGTCCAAGAAACAAGAGGAAGGCCATTTTTACGAGCAAGGGGATGAGCGTCTTTTTGAACAAGACCTAAAGAACTTTTTGAGAACAAGAACCCGGGGGGTGGAGTGAAAGTACCGTACATGGTTAGCAGAACAGACCAGTTTAAGTGGTGATCCTTGGCATTTTAGTTTACATTTTTTATCAGATCCGCCTCAGAAAGTGGTCTAAGTGGGGTTCTGATTGATAATGAATTATCTAGATCGGGGTCATATCAGGTCTGACTTTGCGATGGCGGAGGTTTAGGGCTTGGGGCAGCTGTTTGATCTAGCAATTACTATCTCTTCTTGTAAAGAGTTCAGCGATTGTTTGCTGATGATGCTTTCATAGTTCCAATAGATGTACCTCTGTACCGAGACTGAGGTTGCGTCAAGTTAATCCTTGCCCATCATCTAGGGAGTAAACAGGGGTCTTTTCAGATGTCGTGCCGCCTCATCGATGCTGAAGTCTTGGCTTATGATGAAGAAGCTGTACTGTAAGCCAATTCAATTCGCAAATGGAGTCATTGTTTGTTTTACGAATGCGAAGTCTCAAAGCTTGTTGGTAATTACGCAAGCTGTCTTGAGAAGAGTCATGCCTACTAAAACTGCACCCAGAAGATGAGGCCATGATGGAAAGTTGCTCCGAGATTAGATGAACTTGGACCTTGCTTCGATCTGATTGGCTCTTTCGGGCCTACGGTCTTCTCGGGAGCCGCACCTGCCTGTCTCCACTTTGCCGGTTCACATTCAACGGTTCCAATTCTTCCGGATCCCGCGCGTTCCGTTTCGCTCCTTCTCCATGTAAGTCATCATCCAATGCTGAGACTCACAGACACGGCCATTCTCAAAACCGCTCTCTTTGCATTGGCACTGAGTCACTGAATCTTCGGTTACTTTACTCTCATCACCTGCATCCACACTTCATCTTGCATTTGTACCCAGCGGTGTCCGTGATTCCCGAACCTCACATCCCCCAGCATGACTGAAGACTTTCAGAACCAGATGGACCCTGATGTTGATGCCCCAGATGAGGGATCTGATGGGGCCCAGAATACCTCTAATTTGACTATTCGACGAGCAGTTAGTGCCACCTATACCCTAGACAGCCCTGTCCCTTCTCATCTCTATCCCCACGTCTCCTTAAAACTAACGTCTATTCTTAGTGTGATGCATGTCGAACTCGCAAGGTATGTGCATATCAGATCAATCTTATCAATCAGTCAGTCTCGGTGCAACAAGGGACCAGCCACAAAGTGGAGGCTGCTATAGTCATGACTTTGCCCCATATGCTTTCTCTTTGAAACGCATCCTCGTCCTCCTATAGTCAAATACATAGTAACATCGCCTGTATAGATCCGGTGCGATAGAAACTCGCCCTGCTCTCATTGTCTGCACGCCAAGATCCCTTGCACCCATCACGAAACTCGCCCAAAAGAGAAACGCACCAGGATCCTACTCTCAGCCCAATAGTATGTTATGTTACCTCGAATAAGATCAGGGCTCCATACGCCAAATTGTCCCTGGTCCTCGCTTGTACCTCATGCAGTACACTGCGTTAGCTGGAATACCGAAACAGAGTTGCTAACCAGTGTGTGCACAACCTATAGTGAAAGAAAGATCGACATCATTGACCGTAGGCTTGAGGCACTCACGGAGCTCATGCGAGATATGAAGACCAACATGTCACCTGCAAATCCTCCCCAATCAAACCAGACTACCATTTCGCACTCTGATATTCCACGTCCATCACCAGCTCAGAGTTCAGGTTCAGCACACTATGGGCACCTTGCTCAACTGACTGCCGACAGCCCGGTCGTGGAGGGAGAATCTTCCTTGGCTGCCCATGGAGAATTCGCAACTGAGTTCATGAAGAACGCCGTTGGTACAGAGTCTCTACAAGGCGTCAGCCTGGAGTTAAGAGAGACTCTGGATTCTTTGCATCATATTGTCAATTCGCTAAAACAGCAGACCGCTGCTACGGAGATGTCTTATCCATATGCCAGATCAGTGCCTCGTCCTACATTCAAGAATGACCTGCCGCCGATTCAGACAGCTGTTGCTCTTATACGGGAATGCGAAAGTGAGTGATCAACTTATTATACACGTCAGCGTGTCATACTAATCAACACGTTCTATGGTAGCTGAAAACTCAGAAATATCAGCCTGGATAAGGGAGTTCTTTTCAATGGAGAGCTTTTCTGGAATGTGTCTACATGTCTACTTTTCAGAAGATGTTGCCGATGCGGATTTCATTCTTGTGAACATCGGACTGATGTACATGTTCCAAGATCGTCAACAACGAGTAACCGACAAGAAGGAACACGAAGAGAACGAAGAATACACAAAAGCACTCCGAGAAAACACAGAAACAGCGCTGGCCAATCTACCTTTCCACCTACCGGCTACTTCAAACATGATATCTGCCCTGCTACTTGGAGTATGTTATCATGTTAGTTCATCGCTCACACTGCTGACAATATTGATAGGCTTTCTATGCCATAGAAATCTCGAAGCCTTCGCTATCATGGACTTTGTCGTGCAAAGCATCGGAGCTGTGTCAGACTCTGGGATACCATCGTACATCAACCATGAAGAACGACAAGCCTCGTGAGGCGCAGCGCAAACAGTTTCTCTTCTGGAACACGTACTTCATTGACAAGAGTCTCTCCCTCCGTCTTGGAAGAGCATCTACGATACAAGACTGGGACGTTACTGTACCTCTTCCCTCCGAGAATCCCGTCAATGCTACGCCATTGTCTCCTTTCATCTCACTTTGGATCGCCACAGCTCGATGCCAAGGTCATATATATGAACTTTTGTACAGTCCTGGTTCAATGAAGGAGTCTGATGATGTAAGGAGGTTCCGCTCTCAGAAGCTAGTAGGCGACTTGCAATATATTGAGAGAAGGAGCAAAGACCTTGCTGTGAGTACCCCTAATTCTGGCCAACCTAACGTTTTTTAACACAGCATCCATAGAAGAACCGCGAAAAAGAGGTTAAGACTAAACTTGGGGAGTATTTCATAGACTTCATTCTTATATCAGATGACGTCCTCCGCTTGTCACTTCTCACTCTTGTTTATCGAGCAACGCCTGCTCCCCCAGGTTCTCGAGTAACCTTTATTCCGGAGTGCATCGAGGCTGCACGTGCAACACTACAGCGTCATCAGGACTGCATGGATCTCCTGGGACATGATAATGTGCTATACTTCCCGTCCTATGTTCACTGGTAAGCGACCTTCAATGCAAAAGAACTGACAAAACAATGCTGATGAAACCAGGACTCTCCTGTTCGCTCCATTCATCCCCTTCATCGTAGTCTTCTGTCAAGTCATTGAGACACAAGACCAAACTGATCTCGCTCGTCTACATAACTTCTGCACGTCAGTTGAAACGACTATAACTCTATCAGACGCAGCAGCCAAAACACACCGTCTGTTCCAGGTTCTCTATACGGTAGCACTTCGCTATATTGAATTCCGGACAACTACACCCCCTGCAGACCAGACGCAGGCAAGTGCTGAGCTCAACAACTATCTTGCAGCACTTGGCTTCCCACCAACCGGCCTTAATAATGGAGGGCAGCAGCCTTCGCAGATGGATGCTACACAGGCAGGTTCTTTTTCGCAGCCTTTGGGGGATATTGGAATGCTGGATGGTGCTGAAGGCCAGAGAGGAGCGAACACGATGATGTGGATGGGAAATACGGCACAGTTGGGTGAATGGTTCAATAGTAACCAGCAGATGATGGAATTGCTCGAGGAGTCCAGCTTTACTTTTCCTCAATAAGATCGACCCAGAAGGTGTGGGATAATTTTGACCACGCAATATCCGGCTAAAATTCACGACTACAGCGTTATTTCAGATATTCCCCATGGGTATCTGCAACGAAGATGGACAGTCATTTGTTGTCAAAACAAGGTTAAGCACTTCTAACGGCAGCGTGTGACAACTGGTATACTGTTTCTATTTACCGTATGAATATACGGATATGTACAAATAAATACTTCACCAAACTTTTATCCAATCTACCTTGAAAGCCTAAATTCTTCTGACGCCCCCGAGTCTGCCACAAGCATGGGAGACCCTTCTAACTCGCCCTCTAGATTCCCATGCCTCTCAATGTCCTCTGAGGGTACTTTTTGAGGAGGAGGCTTTTTAAGCATAACAACCCCAATCGCACTTCCAAGGATTAGAGTACACCCAGCGCCGCTCATAAGCCCCATTCGATGTCCAAAAACCCAACGGTCGAAGCTTGCAGCGAAAAGCATGTGCGTGTAAACCATGGAGTTGGCGCGGTTTGACTTGTCCGCTCCAAGGCCTGATGTTAAGAGGTATTGCATTATGAACCCCAGGATACCCAGTGGAAGGAGGAGTGCCCATTGCTTGATAGTGGTCGGAGTAACCCATCGCAGACCTGGTTGCTGGATATCAAGAACAGGTCCGAGGATAAGCATGGTCAGGGCAATAAACGTGGAAATGACTCCAAAGTAGTTGACCGATATGAGAGGATGGGCTCGTTTCCCAATGGTTCGGAGGGTTGTAAAGGCACCCGCTGCGCCGAAAACGCCCAACAAAGCCACGGCCACGGCTATCAAACGTTCCTCGGGAGTGGCTTCGTGGTCGGCGCCGGGTATGCCTCCTGACTCTGGTGGTTCAGTTGTTGACGTATCATCATTGTCAGAGTGGGAGAACAACGTGGTAGGTCGAGCAATCAACACAACACCGAGAAGAGCAACAAACGTCGCGAGCTGTTCAATTCGAGTGAAGGGCTCACGAAGGGCGAACCAGCAGATTAAGCCAGCAACACCTGGCGCAAGGAAGGTAATAACAGTGGCATCAGCGAGAGGGATATACATCATCGAATACCAAACGCCATAAATACCCCAGAAACCACATGCTCCGCGCAACCACAGCAGCCATCGAATTTCCTTCTTGCCAAATGGGAAGTCTGGCGTCTTGTTCCACCACATATAAGTTGTACAGCAAAGCGCAGTTATCGAGTGTCTCATGAGTAAAGCCTGGACAGGATGCATACCATCGCCTTCGAGTTCGACCAAACGAGCACTTAGATTCATCAGAGCTCCGAAGAATTGGGACAGGGCGACATAAGCAGCAGGTTTGTTCTTAATCCAAAACTGTTTCCACTTCGACGCTGGAGCTTCGGTTGGTAAGTCGGTCGCATTATGTGAGAATTGTCTTAAGGGGACTGGCGATGGACAAGGCGATGGAATTGGAGATAAACGACGGAAGTCGTCAAAGCTCGTGCTGTCAGCTTTTGAGGGCATCAAATTAGGTGACGCAGACGGCGGCAATAAGTGCTGATGTGATTCATGAGAACCCCCGGGTATCAATTTATCCCCGGGGGTCTGAGGGACATGCTCATATGGTGGAGGAGTTTTGTCCATTGCGACTTAGATAATAACGAGGATCTACTGCTCTTCCATGGAGCTGTTACAAACTCACAATAGAATACTGCACATCAAAAGAAGAAGAGAGAGAAAGAGTCACACTTGAAAGCGAAATAGGATATAATCGGATCTTACAAATAGGAAAGGTCCCCCGGGATCGACAACTCCAGGGCGATAACCATTGAGAGCCAACCATTATGCAGGCAAAACCCACCGAAACAATCATGGATCCTCTTTTCGTCTTCTCTTTTCACGTTTACCAGTCATGGAGCCAACGGGAGTGAGTCTCTTGCAGTGGGGGCGGAGCCCAAGTCCAACCCCCAGCAAGAGTTTCTTAGACCCTTGATGACGAGGACAACATGTGTGAAGTGTATGTGTGTGATAGTGCGAACTAGTTAGAGTCTGAACAACAGGTTCATTCAGTCAGGAACTTCTCGTTCTTAGTAAACCAGAAGACTGCTGGGGTTACGAGAACAGTGTTGTATTGCTGATAGTCACACGACCAGCAACGGTTACAGTGGCGAGGGCCTCAGAAAAAATTGTTCGGCGCTTAGAAGACGATGAAGAAGCGAGAAGTCACGACCTGCATCTTTTCGCTCTTGGCCCTGCAACTAACGTTAGAAAAGTCCGACTTCGGTGTCGGCGTCGGTATGAGTTGGCCGAGGTTGAAGATGCCCGTTGCAGTTGAGAGTGGGACCGGAAATAGCGGGACGTTTCCGTCCGCGAATCTTAAACAATGGATCGATGGAAAATTGATAACATCCCAACAACTAGGTAGGTAGAGATGTAGAATGACAAATTTAGATGAAGTAGGGTATGTTGCATGATTGAGGTTTGTCTGGATGATCAATCGGTCGGAAACGAGAAAGAGAGACTCTTGACATCTATGTATACAGGGTAAAACTACTAACCTACAACGAAGACTTACACTTTTCATGAATGCGAATCAGTTTGAGGTTTCTGAGTTTGATGGTTTTGTTGTGTCTGGCTAGCATCTCTTTATTCGGTCGATTCTCAATCAGCAAGTTAGATGACCTCCTCATCGTGTATATGTATATCTCGTTTCCAGGTTATCCTGAGTGTGGTGTCTCGTTGAACTATGCACCATTGAGGAAAATGTCGAATTCCTCCACAGCCACATCGACAATATATGTCAAAGTATACCAAACTATACATAGGCTGACCCTCATTATTATTATTTGCTCGCATCAAATCCTGATAGGCTAATTGGCACACATAAAGCATCCATTGGTAATCTCAGGTGGCTGCGAAAGACAGAGATAACCTGCCTTGGATCAGCTGTGGCGGGCAGGTTCAGAATCGATGCTCGAGCATTCATGCTCTTAAGAGGCGGTAATGATGAGTTAATATCAGCACGAACCAGTCACTTTGAGTCCGTCATGGATAGTCCACTGTTAAAACATATCGCCTTAAGCATGCAACAGAGTGGACGCAAAGCCGTTAACAGCAGAATTAGACGAAAACACCAATAGCAAACAAGTAAGCTGGCTTGCCGCTTTAGAGTCCTCCATGCAGGCTACCATAATAAATCTCCACAAGATGGATTATTGCAATCTAACTTCTGACTCTGTGTGCCAAATCTTAACTCCAGTCCTATGCATGTGCCATAGTAAGTCCCATAAACGCCTGAACCCAACCATGACCTGTGTTTCTTCAGAACGCCATAAGTGCATCAAAATGAGGTTTTCTGATAGTCTTGACATGTCCAAAAGGTCTATCAGCGCTTCTTACCCAACGCATCAAGCTCAGCCTCAGCATCATCGTCAGCCTCACCCAGCTCCTCTTCCGCTCTCGATGCCGCAGACGCTGCAGCAGCATTACTTCCAGAGCCTCCAGCTCTCGTATCGGTCTTTTCTCTCTTCTTCTCCTCGTCTGCAGCGTCCTTCATAATCTCGTCCTCTCCGTCGCGCAGAATTTCTCGGGCCTTCTTGATCTCCTTCTGCTTTTCAAATACCTCTTGGACCTTTCCGAGGAACGCGGGATTCTTACGGAACGCGAACTCGAAGTCTTCGTATTTTATCTTTTGGCGGCCAGAGTAGTTAGCTGCTCGTGTCGCTTCGAAAGCGATGGATTGCATGAAGTCTGTGAGGATCTCGTCGAGAACGCGGACAGTTTCGGGCAGTGGGTTTTGGACATCGCCGTGTGCGTAGAGCAGCTGTGCCACTGGTTCAAGAGTCAGTATCGACGTGATGGTCCAAGATGGAGGGAGATGTACGCTCTGCATGGCTGAAGTTCATCTTTCCGACATTCTTGCCGGCACGCGCTCTGGGCTCCATGTTGAATGTGGTTATCGGCGCTTGCGCGCTTCCAAAGTATAGATATGAAAGAAAGAGTAGTCGCTCAATTGACAGGATGGATGTTTATGATTAGTGTTTTGAAGAACCAAAGAAGCACAGCCTTGCGGTAGGCATGTAGTTGAAATACCGAGAGAAGATTCAGGTGCTCAGCGCAGCCTTGCGACTGAATGTTAGAGGCTCAGTCCGGGGTCTCTTCAGTGGGGTTAGCATTTTTGTGGGGGTTCAATCCAGGTACGTCACCCCTGGAGTTCAACACGTCGCGGCTCCGGCGAATCTTTACCCCTAAGCACACCTGTCGCATGTGAGAAGACACAAGGACGAATCGATAAGGCAACGTCGAGCTCAACGTCGAAACCTACGAACGAAATATCCGACTGGAAACACTTGTTTACATACACGACCAGCTTCTCGGGCCGTCAAGATGGTACATAAATTGCTCGTTCGTTGTTGGATCGACATACTAACGAATCTAGTCCGCCCTCTTCAACTTCCAATCCCTCCTACTTGTCCTCCTGCTCCTCATATGCACGAGCGCATACGTTCACCACTTTACACCAGGCATCATGGACAGAAATAAGAACGGGTACGGAATGCGACAACTCCCAAAATGTGCAACGAGGCTGACACAATGGTAGATTCATGGGCATCTTCTGGAAATGCGCGAGGATAGGCGAAAGATTGAGTCCATACATAAGTATATGCTGTGTCCTCATGGCCGTACGTCCAAGTTCTCTTCCTGGTTCGTCGACCTGACTAACAGTGGGATATAGGTTTCCATCCTCCTCAACTAAACCACATTCACAACGACACATTTTTGTTTTTATTAAAGATATCACGACAGGTTAGGAGTTGGACTGGGGGAGGGGAAAGAAACCACCAAGCGGAGTTGGCGCTGTCTGTCACGTACCTGTGCAAACCTTCGGGTTATGATCATGAATTAATTCGTCCTTGCTCTTCGCAAGATATACTCTGCCTGTCTTTGAGCGATGCGGCTTCCTGCACCATCTGGAAGCGTGCTTGCGTTACACCCCCCAGGAATTTTACTACGCAAACTGGTAGCCTTGAAACATGGAGGAAACTTTGGTCCCAGTACCCGAAGTGGGATATTCCCTTTCTCTCGGGGAAGTATCGCAGGGAGTGACACGAGGTGACACCAGAATGTGATGATATCTGAAAGGAGAACAGCCGCATGCTGAACCCGGCAGAGATGGATGCCCCAACCTGGACTATAAGCTTTCAGGATGTGATAGTCGACGGCTCAGTTGTCGGATGCCACAATCGGATATCAGCTCTACAATGTTGCTCAGCAGGAGAGCACCGTATTCAGTCCTTCCAAACAGGTATCCGTGCTGATCTCACAAGCGTTTATCTCCTAACCTAGAGACAAAGACACCGAAATTAAGGACATGCAGCCCATGCACAACACCGTATACAGAACTGTCTGCCGCAATCCTGCGAGAAGCCGTGCATAGTTCAGCTAGTTTTGCACATTGTTGAGGGATGCCACATTCGCCGTGATAAAATTGCAACATGCATAGGTACGGGGCAAGCCCGTAAACAGCCTTTACCTTTCTCATCTTTGGCTGCTGGCTCTGAACCCTTTCCATCTTACAAAAAGCAAAAAGAATATGTGATTGGCGCAGGGAAAGGGAACACGGGACAGTAGGCAGGTCCAGAATCCGGGGTTAAGACTGGCCAATTTGTTGGGAGCTATTGAGCCGTGTTGAAAATGATTATTCCCGTCTATGTAAAGAGTGTATGACTGGTATGTTTACTTATTAACGTTAGCTAGCAACGACGATCTGAGTCCAAGCACGCAGTTTTAAGACACAAAAACAAGCAGATGTCACAGTAACACACGCACGCGCAGTTGGAAGGCGGGTCACCTATCTATCCCTAGATATAATCAGTCATTTGCAGGAGTTTGATAAGTATGGCGTCGTCATGTGTGTGCGACAAAGGCGTAATATCCTCGCATGAATACGATAAGCACGGTTAACCACCTACCTGCGCATAAGAAAATAAAACAAAACAAAGTAGAGCTGAGTAGAGCCCAGACAGATGGTGTGTTGACCTGAACAGGTGCCTGTAATTGAATGTATGTATTGCACTGCACTGTACCATGCCCAAAATGCGTCTTCCTCCGTTCCTTGCTTCTAAATCTTGGCCCTAGAATTAGAATTAGAATTAATACCAGTCACTATTATCGCCGTCCACTATCGTGGATCTGCTCCGGCCCCGAGCTTCTAGCCCCGAACTCGGCCTGAAGCTTGAGGTGGCCCCCAGTCTGACTCGTTGCGACACCACCTGCTTGATCCGTAAAATGAGTTGCAATTCGAAACCACCACAGCTGCATTCGAAATGAAACTCCATTCTAAAGCTAGGCGCCTTCAAGTATAAGTCTAGGAGAGGCCCCCCGAAGGAGAATAAAAAAAGGGGACAAGGCTCCGATATACGAAACGAAGTAGCGGGGATCAGTTAGTACAGTACTGTACAGTAACTATAATACATGCTACGCAGTAATTAGTTGACAGGTGGGATGTCTGGTGTGGTTGGCGTGGACGATCGATGGATCCAAAGACTGCATATGCAAGGCGAATCTAGGTGATTCGAGACGATGATAAGACATCTTGACATCCAAGAGTAGAGTTTTAGAGGGAGGATTTCTTGTCATGAAGCCAAGTCGGAGGACAGGGACTAGGTCTAGGTCTTGGTAGGCACACAGCCAGTGGCAACCAACCTGTCCCTGATTCAAATCCATCGTCTCCGTCTTGTTGCCCTGCTTCCCGTCTCGTCGAACGAGCATCATGTCCATGGCAATGACTAGGAAACCAACATGCCTGCCTGCCTACTGTACTAAAGAAATCCATACCAACAAAAGGTCCAGTGGCACAAAACACACCGTACAAAGTCAATGAATCGTTGGTTTTAGGGTTAGAGAGTTCTTCGCCTTGCATGGCACTATTGACCATACCGCCCCAGCTGGTCTCCTCCCCAAAAGTCAGCCAACATTTTTGGGTTTTGTTTAACTAAAAAGCGAGGGACAAACAACCTTTATGTTAGTGTATGGGCAATTTTCTTACCCGCGTGATCATTTGTCATGGGCGCTTGTCAGGCCGCCTCGACTGCTTGCGGTTACACGAGATAAAACAAATCGATTGTAGCGGTAACTCGCAAACCCGAGGGTCAGTGAGGGGAAAGTTACTTTCTTTACTGTGGCATGTATGCGATGGTTGCAGCCTCGCCATGTCCGATGTCCGATGTCCGATGTGGTGGTTTCGGACCTGAACGGACGGACGGTACGTGACACAAACAAAGGAATCCGCCGCATGGGCAAGGTGAGCTGAACTGGACCTGGACCTGGATCTGGGGCGAAGCGGCTGCCGCTGATGGATGACTGTACGTTCCTGAATAATTATAGAGTTGTCTTTACGAAAAGCATTCCAATAAGAGACGGCATCTCCGACTCGGGTTTGGCGTTGGAATCCTGCCATGAATAAGATTTGACGTTAGCCATGTGGAAATGAACTGAACAGAACACCGTCTTTTGCGTTGCGTCGATTAGGGTGTTGCAACATGCTGTGCTTGGCAGCCTAGTCTGCTGATTGAACGACCTCATCGACCACTCGACAAACACCGATTTGCGGTTTGTGCAATACGTCGAGGTGCCATCGGTTCAGCCACAACCCGTTACACCAAGCATGGCAGCGTCGCGGTTGCGATTGCGGTTACGGCGGTGAAAGAATCCCATCCGCATTAATAGCTTTGCAGAATCTTGGGCAGAACAGCATTAGAGCCAAGTTTTGGGCTGTGGTTCAAACACGGGTGCATTGATGCGTTGGCCACTTCGTGTCCTGACGGATGGTGATGTGGTTCCACACCGATGGTGTTTTGCGAATTGATGCTTGGTATTTTATGAGTGACATATTCTTTCCTGGTTGTTATCAATCCTGACTCATATGTACTGAGCTTTGTTGGACGCTATTGCAGGGTGGGCAAATAGCAGCCCAAGCGTATGAGTGAGAATAGAAACTATGCCCAAGACTTGGGCCTCGTAGTCCGTCTGATGAGTATGACGGATACAATGGTGGGCAATTGACAGGGCTGGCACATTCTTGTCGAGAGAGATGAACCCATCATCTCTTTTGTTGAACTGATGCATGCTCCCTGTTCTACCCTGTCTGACCAGGAATTGAAGAGGTCCGCCCTCAAGATCCTACATAATAGGTAGTAGTGCTGCCAAACACACCACTACGACACCACTACCATTCGACGCTGCTGCACCTCCAGGGCCTGCACGCATGGACATTCTGGCAGGTGCAGGTGCTGAGCCTCTATCGAAATGGCCGAAGCGTGAACGAACCCCGGTCGCTCGCCCTGAATAGAATCTGTTAGTCTTGGTAGTTGGGTTGCTATATTCAAGGTTCCCAAGATATTATCATAGTGCGAACATCCACCAATCCAATTCTTTGTACAAAACATTCAAGGGTCCCGAGGCTATTGTACTCTGCCAGACAAGGGGCATGCTTGTACTGTACGGAGTACCAAAGAGAGATTAGATAGGCAAAAGCATCCCAGTACCACCAGGCTGGGATGCACTATCAGTGTTATTAACTGACCAATTAGCAAGTACGAAATTGGCGAAATGCCCTTCGCCTTGAACTGGTCGGTCATTGTGTATTGAAAGGCCTGGAGAAGGCTGTAACAACGTATGGGCAGGACGGAGTACGGATACAACCTCATATCCACTCGCGAGCGCCTCGGCAAACTTGTGTTTTGTGTGAGACTCACCTGCTGCATTGCAGAATGACACGACTGAGTGACTGCATCGATACAAGTCACCGCTCCTTACCCAGTACATGCCACGCTCTTCGTTATATGTCTGTGGCGAGACGCAGACGAGAATTTTCGATGAGCATTCTGTAATACAAGCAGCTTTTGTGGTGGCGGCAATCGACGAGGCCAGTCCTGTACTGTACAGTACAGTCGAAGAAAATACACTACTCTTTGACCGAGGCTCAGTATGCAACTGTCGTCACAACACTGCCACGAGAAACATGATTTTCCATTGAGAGTCAGTCAGCATTTGGATTGCATTGCTTTGTTGGCTTCTGGGCCAGCGAGAGTTGCAGGACGACTCGTAGTGGCCGATGCTGGGGCGGCTCATTAGTCGCGCAGGGACTCCGCTGAAATCTGCACGCTTCTGGTCCGTTTCTAGATCAGCGGCGGCGGCGGATGGATCTTTCTGCGACCCCCCGAGGTGTGCTAGTGCGATGAGATGACGATGGTGGTCCCTGGGAAATGGGTGCCCTTGGCCCTGGGCCGTCCCTTGTTGGGGTTATTGTTGGCGCCAGTACGGTACGGATACTCGGTTCTGTACAATACGGTACCCTCTCTGAGCGTGGCATGTCAGCCATGTACTGTGCAAAATGTCCTTCATTGGTCCCGAGTAAGTGAGATCCCCTGGAATCGGTGGACGAATCGGCAGGCCAAGTTTGTTGTTCCCTGACCTGTTTGGGTCAAATGTTCCTGGAATTCGATCCGCCTTCGGCAAGTCGTAGCTGACCCTGTTTTATAACGTACGTATTTTGTTTATTTTTGTCGATGTCGCAAGATGAAGACCGCAGTGTCATGCTAGTTTCAATTTTGTGAGGTTTGCAGTATTAAGTTTTTAGAAAGTGTATTGCCTTGCATCCGAACAATTCAAGGGCGGAATGGATTAGGATTAGAATTTGGCAAACAGGGCAGCCTGAGGATCACATCCTGTAAGGGAAGGAAGGAGCCGTTTTTTTTTTCTGCTGCCCCTACAGAATGGAAAGTGCCATCCACCCACAAACAGCGTCACTGCCAACCTTCAATGCGCATCTCCATCTCCAGGCCCAGTACAGGCTTTACAGGGCATCTTCATCTCCATTTCATCCCGCGGATCCCATAAATGACATCCATGACAAAACCCACTCCCTACATCGAATGGTCTTGATCACGCACTGTCCACAGTCTGTGGAGTTGTTTATATGTCGCTGCTACAGTATCAGTACATTGCAGCAGGTATGGTACGGATACAACGCTTCTCGCCATGACCATCAATTTGTCGAGGCGGCAAGTATCGCAATAGAGTACAGTATGAAAACATAGCAGTGTTAGTCATTTGCAGGCAAAGAAATCTCATCAGACAAGGGAAGATCGATCACGGAGAGTGTGTGGCTCGTGATACCCCCTTTAGACTGAGTCAGGTAGCGTCTGACCTTTGCTTCCTTACTCATCTAACAGAGACGAGCAGGCGAGGCACCGAGACGATGGCAACAACAGGCTCAGACAGTCAGACTCAAAACAGCAGAGGGTCACGCTATCGCTGCAGTGTTAAGATTACGCTCCAGTCCTCACCAACATGTTCTGACTTTGGGCACAGGCTGGATTGAATGAATGAATGCATGCCACTCACTGTCTGGCCTACACAATCAAGCCCAATGGCGCTGCTCATCGCCGAACGCCCAATTGAATATGTTAAAACTATCTTTATTGATCCATACGTCGATTTCGTTCTCGAATCAACTTCAGGGCATCGACAGTTAAACCCTTTTTCAACTACACTACAATATGCACTCATTGAATAGAACTCACGATACGGATACTGTCTACATGGCCACCACCCAGCTTGCAGGACACTTAATTACAGCCTGGTACCGAGATACATTAGTGTACATCAGGTTGGCGTCCTTCACTTACCAGTGGTCCATTCCAGCATCTATACTATTCACACACCCTACTTCGGACGCCACCCTACCTATGCAGGGCCCTTCCACGCCAGCTTGGAGCAGCTGGGATACTGGGGTGAAGACATTACGGAGTAGAGTTAGCCGATTTTTGCCTCGTTCTGGGCACATTACTGTACATACGGCCTACACGGGCTCTCTGCATCCATGGCGTTCCGCCCACCGCCATACCCAGCCAGGCCCATCCCACGCGATGCCGCGCTTGGCCCCTAAAATTTCCAAGCAAAGGAAAAGCTTTTGCTCTGACTCGGTATGGAGACTTTCTGAGTTGGTCTGGTGGGAAAAAACGTGTCTCAAAGAGGCCATCAGAGGAGGAAGTACAGTAGACTCCCACTAGCCTGGTCTCGTCTGTCTAAGTGCCACACACCAACCCAGACTCTATCCACATATCAAATATCCCAGTCTCCCATCACTGTCGTCCCCTTTTCTTTCCTTCCTCCCTTCTTCTTGATCTGTTTTCTATTTCTGTCTTATCATACCTAGAATTTATCAACCTGCCTGAGGCTAGGAGCGTTGAAGACACACTTAATCTTTACTTTTCAAGGTTTTTGTTTTGCTAGAATACTGTCAACATCAGTTGGACGTTCCCCTACTTCATTTACTCGACGCAAGCACCCGCAAGACGATTGGTCACGTACAAAGACGACAGTATATACAACCGAGACGAACTGCGAAGCAACCCACCAGGAAGAACAGTGACGGTAAAGGGAAAAGGGATACAGCATATACTGTCACACAGCCGCGATACTTGGTGTACACAAACAGTCACTGTCCGCTCCAAGCTCATACGATCCTTGTAAGTCGACCGCAACACCTCAGCATTGCATACGGCCTTGGAACGAAAACAATCGAAATCCCGCCTGGACTTGATGCTGGTACACAGCATTCGGTGGAGGAATAGTTCCCCATCAAGTGTCCTGCAGCTGGCCGTACGCTCGTGACTGATCTGGCTGCGCCCCTCATGTTCACAAGATGCCTTTTGTTGATGGGACACGAAATAACTAACAGCTACTCGAACAGTTTGGTGAACTAAATAAACCAGGTCTCTTTGATTTCTGGGTACCACCATCTCGAACTTGATTACGAGCAACTGAATCAATCAGTCGATACTCGGAACAGCCACAAACAACAAGATGGCGTCAGATCAAGGATTTGGAGGCCCAGTTGAACGGTCAAGGCGGAGTTTGTCAACATCAGGTCCCGGGCCTAACGGTGAAGGCGAGACGAGACCAGAGAAGGAGACAACCAGAAAACCATCAACCGACGAAAAGGACGAGGCCACGCAATCATCACAAGTCTTACCACGCGGGTATGACAATGTCTCTAATGCACCAGCCCCAGTGGCAGCATCACTCTCACGAAACCCTTCCGAAATGTCAACAACTTCAACTACATCAAGTCCAGGACCTGACAGCAGGAGGTCTCCTGCCCCAAGCCAACCGCTTGAGCCTCCTGTGACAAAATCAAGTCTTGGTGAACTTGAGGTTTCCAAGATCATCAACAACCCCAAGTTAAGGCACGACATAAACTTCGATCCTGAACTACACTTCAGACCCAACGTTGAAGGTGACAAGGGACGAAGAAAACATGATCGTGCCAGCATCTTCTGGATGACCCTCAAGGAGGAGCTCCTCGAATTTATCGTGGACAGAGACAGTTTCTACGCAAAGCACGGCACAGGCGACGACTGGTGCTTACCAAAGCTTCTCAAGTCTGTGAAGGAAATCATCCAAACCCTAGTTCCCCAGCGTGACCGACAATTCCTCGACGAGGGTCTCAACGTGGAACTCCTAATGCAACAGTTTCACCGCGGAATCGCCGATCTTGAGAAGCTTGCTTCGTGGCTCTCAAGCGTTCTCAAATCTCACTGCGCACCAATGCGAGATGAGTGGGTTGATTCTATGTACAAGCAGCTCAGCAACGGCAACAGTAACAGCGATGTCGAGGAGCTTGTCAACGGCATGCGAAGCTTGCTTAGCGTTCTCGAGGCAATGAAGTTGGATGTCGCAAACCACCAGATCCGCTGTCTTCGACCGGCTCTCATTGAAGAGACAACGGCATTTGAACAAAAATTCTTAATGAAGAAGCTGCGAAACCGCAAGATGGACATCGGCGATGCTAAGCCATGGTACCAGGAGGCTGCCAGAACATATCCTAGTGGCTCTGGCAAGATGTCATCTCACTTTGGAGATATGGGCGTCTTTTTCGAGGGACTCTCGCGATCGATGCTCCCTTCTGCTGGCGAGAAGCCTCTGCCTGGCACATTCTTCTTTGACGAGGATCGACTAGGCCGTGTCCGATCTGATATCCTCGATGCCATCAACTTGGATGTCTGTATGCGCATGTATGAAGATCTCGAGCGAGTGTCAAGGTTGAATTCACCTCCTGCTTGCCTCAGCGCTGTCCCAGACGATCATGAGTTCAACTTCAACACACCACCCTCTTCGAACTCACGACCTTCAAGTGTTGCCCTTAGCTCTACAGGCTCGAGCTCATCATCACCACGATCATCCCTAGTTTTCCCTTCATACCTGACCTCAGATACCAACGAGTCAAAATCCAAGGCTCGAAATCTTCGCGATACCCTAGTAGCCCTTCTTCAACAAGCGCCTCATGATCTTCACCACCACGACCGATGGCGAGCAATGGCCCCGTCTCTGGCCCTGCAGATTTTCCGTTTCACCAATGCGCCCATGGATATGCTTGCAAGTTTCGAGGAGAAGCTGACCGAGAACGTTTGCCGTATCTCATCTCCCATTTACCAAGAGATGGAGGAGGCATACCGTCATCGACTTGTCACTGAGCTTGCTACTCGTGTCCGCTACTTCAAGTCATTATCCGGTGTTTGCCTGTTCTCGATTGCCACCGGCAACCGTGTGCCAGCCAGCAGCCGCAGCTTGGATGCAGGACGAGACCGAGATTTGGATGCAGCTATCCGCATGGGTCAGCAGGAGGGCGGCATTGAAGATATTGCAACCCGTATTGCTCACGTTGGCGTTGTTCACTGGAGGATATGGGCTCGCATGGCATATGTCGACGAGGATGTTATGTCTTTGGACTAGTCAAACCGAGCAGAGCAACCCCGTGTATCACTTCGTACCACCACTTCGTTATACCCCATTTACCACCTTTTTAATGTCGATACATGCATGGTTACCTGCACAATATGCGGCTTGGCTTGTGGACATAACATAATACAGCCGGAATTCGATAACTATTCTTGGCTGGACCGGAACCAACCCAATTCACTCGATTTGGCATCGCAAAATTCATACATCGAGGCTTTGCCATTGGCATTAGGCTTCTGCATGGGGTGGCGGATCTATCCCCAATCATTTTCTTGCGTCATCTGCGTCTTGCTTTTAACGGGAGTTTATTTGTCTTTGCGAGGACGGGCATATGTAGCCCTTTGATTTCACGTAACGGCGCATTTGGTGTTGAGCCATTCGCCAGTACACTCGTGCCTCTTTCAGGGTGCCATGTTGTACTGGGAAGCATATGGTTTTGTTTTTGGCTTCAGTGTACAAACTTGGGCGGCTCACTTCGCATTTAGATCAGGCGCACAGATTTGAACTCATATACCGGATATTCTTTCTGTACATACACGGCGCAATAAGTGGCATAGATTAGACAAAGAAAGACTAGAAGAGATTTAACTCATTCTCACTCCACCCTCTATCTGTTTGTGACTTGCTTGCTCCGGGTGAGTGCATTTGCGTACTTGTTAAGCTTGGTATCATGTTACACTGAAATGCGGTGTAAGTTGAGATGTGAATTGTCGATGTCCTCAGTGGTGGTCGTACCTCGAAATGACTGGGAGTTGTCTTTTTCGATCCAGTCGGCCAATGTCTTTCACTGTCCAATCTGTCACTGACCGAGAAGTTGGGCATGCTGAGCCTGAGACTAGGCTGCTGACCACCCAGTGCATAACTTGTGACTATCACCATGTGACTCCTCTGTTAACTCCAATTTACCGTCGAACTGGCAACCTCGCAGGTGAGCTGACTAATACGGCAGCCAGACTCGGTGTAAAGTCGAACAAACCTCTGTAGTGCACAAGTTACAAAAGTGCTAGAATGACTTGAGTGTCTGCGCCTCGATTGTGCGGGCGTTTCCTCAGTAGGGTTTTGTGTTGCTGAAAAAAGTTTGTGTAGGCTTAACGGTTTGGCCGGCGAAAACCGTTGGAGTCAAGATTCTAGAATCCGAAATGGAAAAGAAAGGTAAACTTCAAAGACAAAAGAACATATCACAAGAAATTGAGGTTAGACGATGGCCTCTTCTGGTTCAATTGTGTTTGAGTTGTTGACGAGTGTTGATGAGTATTTGCTTCGAAACCGTATAGACAGTGTAAAGGCCACTCACGGAGGCTGAGAGTCATCAATAATAGCAAAATTCTTCTCTTTGCCTATTCAACGTTGAAACCAGAAGTTGCTTGTGACGAGATAATGAGTCAACAATTATCATCAGGGCTAAAGTTTGTATAACTCGCCGGAACTCACATTGTAGTGATTGTTATACGAGTTGATGTAAACTCTACCTGCCTTTATGAAGAACCTATCATTAACCCTTCGGACTTGTATCATGAAGAAATTCTTACTGTAAAACCTGTAGTGACTTAGTTTGAACTTGAATTACGCCATGGCATCTATTCTTGTAAACGTTGACGTGGTAATAAGGAGTCGCCGATGTGTAAGTGTTGGAGGAACAAAGTATATCAAAGAGTTGAGTTACATGTCTCTTTTCTTATTTTACGTCAAAACATGATTCTTCTTCATACCATGAAACCAATTTCCCCTCTTGCACTTTTTGTAATAATAGTCTGCGATTATGTGTCTTCGATTTGGATAATGGGCGGAAACTTTTTATGGGAAGCATATCGGTTGGACTGTATCCTATAGCACTTCACAGTTCTGTGATCACCACTATTGAAAGATATGATACTAGATGATTGCTACAGTAGTCTTGTGATAATAAGTCAATATTACTTTCTGTCATTTGACATGCTTATTTAAAAGTCCCATCAAAGACCCTATTCACAAGATCCTCCCAGTATATCGCTAGCAAAATAAAACCGCATATCACCCCAGCATCTATAGGCGAGAACCTTCTTTTTGGTTCTCGTTTTTTGGAATCATTGATTCATCCTTCACATAAAACTCCTCAAATGCATATGCGCCCAGCAAATACAGCATCCACTCTCAACCCCATTCATCCGACCGATGCTTCTAAAGATAAACCGAGAACGTTTGTTTAGAGCCAGACCACGTAGAAGATTAGTGGCAATGGCCCTCAAGAAAGAAAATATTGTACATCGTGAAATATGGCGCCAGGCTTGGTGTCAATCTTGCCTCAAAGTTTGACACTCGCGGCTTCTCCTCTCCCTAGTTGACTCATTGAGGACTTGAAGGTACTTTGGTCGGCGTTTGAATGCGCTTTAATTTGGCGAGCTCTTCTTCAAGCTGGCGAGTTCGAGCACGCTCCTCCTGTTGACACTTGTTAGCATTGTTGTCATACACCTTGCGGGGTTAGAGTATAGGCCTACCTTGATGTTCTCCTGGAACTTCTTCCTCTCCTCACGCATTGTAGCTCTGAATTGCTCGCTCAGCATGGAGGCACCTCTGCCGACTCCGCCGTTTGGTGGGATTGCCTTGAGGCGCTCGCTGTCAAGGTCTTCCTGAAGCTTGGCGATATGCTCGCGAGCCTTGTCCATGTCTGTCTCGAGCTGTTTGCGCAACGACGTGACTTCACCTTCAAGCTGCCTTCTCACAACCTGAACATCTTGAAGCTTGTTCTCAAGCTCGATCTTCTCCCGTTCAGCACTAAGAGTTTCTTTCGTGACATCCTCGAGTTCCTGAACAGTTCCAGCCAGTTCGTTCTTGAGCCTTGTGAGCTGATTCTGAAGCTTCATCACCTCGCCGCTGGTCTTGATAGCTGCCACGTCGGCAGCCCTCTCTGCACGAGACCCGTAAGCACCGTCCAGTTCAGCCTGAGCAATGGTGAGCTCTGTCTTTGTCTCCACAAAGTTCATGTTCAGAAGTTCAAGCTCATCCTCCTTCTCTTTCAACTGTTTCTTCTTAGCTGCCAACTCCTCCTTCTGGCCATCGACTCGCTGTTGCAGGGACCTGGCGTTATCCTCCGCCATTTGCTTGGATCGATTGACTTCATCGAGCTGCGCGTTGAGAGCATCAATTACGGAATCGACACCAGTCAACTGGTCACGAGTATTATTGCTGGAAGATTCGGCAGCGACCAGTTTCTCTTCAAGCTGTTTGATATCAGCCTCAAGAGCTGTGATCTTATTGTTTCGCTCCTCGAGCTGAGCTTGAGCGGCCCCTGCAGCTCCTGCAGCGCCCGCGAGGTCTGTTTGAAGCAACTCCATATCGGCCTCGAGACGAGCGACCTTGGCATTTCGTTCTTCAAGGCGAGCTTCAACATCATTGGTCTTCTCCAGCTCAGCCTTGAGAGTGGCGATGGTAGCAGTGTGCACCTCGACCTGATCCCTGAAAGTATTGGCTTCCTGTGCCTCGGTATGAAGGGCGGCAATCTTGGCATCGCGCTCCCCAATCTGGGCGTGGGCAGCATTAGCTTGCTCAAGCTCAGCCTGGAGGACAGCAATCTTCTTGTTGCGCTCTTCGACCTCGCTCTGAGCTGTCTCAAGGTAGGCCAACTCGGACTCGAGAGCGGTGATCTTGCTCTCTCGGTCGTCGATTTGAGACCGCGCTGCGGCTGCGGCAGTTGTCGCATCAGCAAGATCAGATCGGACCTGGTCGAGCTCCTTCTCCAGGCTGCTGATCTTTCCTTCTCGGTCCTCAACTTGTGCATGTGCCGCGCCTGCCGCACCCGCTGCGCCAGCCAGATCACTCTGCAGACGCTTCAGCTCAGCCTCCAACTCAGCGACCTTCTTAGTGCTTTCCTCGGATTCAGCCCTCGAAGAACCAACATTGGCAGTGCTACGGGAACCTTCAAGTTCTTCCAACGCCTCCGAGAGCATGGTTTGTGCAGTCATGGCATCTCTCTCGGCTCGAGCCAACAAGACCTGTGTCTCATCCAGCTCGTCCTGCTTTCTCGCCAATTCCTCGTCCTTTTCGGCGTCTGACTTGTTGTTGAGTTCTCGCTGCTGCTTGATCTGTCGCTTGAGTACAGACTTTTGATCCTTGAGTGTAGTGGCTTGTGAGTATAGCCATTGGACCCGGTTGGAGAATCCAGGAAGACTGAATGCCTCGTCGATATCGAACTCGTCGTCAGAGACTTCTTCGTCTTCGTAGCCTCTATCCATGCGGGCTCTTCGTCGTTCCTCTTTCTCCTTCTTGATCTTGCTGAAGCCTGTTTGCATCATATTCCAGAGGTTCATAAGGATTCGCTCCACTTGCTCATCGTCCTGCTTCTCTGGCGTGCCCGATCTAGCAGTTTGGACTGCACGTTCTAGCTCCGAGTCTGCGGCGCGTAGTGCATCCTCGAGATAGTCGAGTTTCGCCTCGATACTGTCTTGTGAGGACTGAGGTGCAGCTGGGTAATCGGGGTCCACTGTCATCAACAGATGTCGAACCTGATGGTTTAGTGATTCGATGCGTTTATCGATAGAGCTGTCAACCTTGCCATGTTCACCAGACGACTCTTGTTCGACCTCAATAGCATTGAGACCCATTTCAAGATAGTCCATCTGGTTGTTGAGAAGTTCTCCCGGCTTCATTCCTGGAACGCCGAATGGAGGGTCGTAGTAATCCTCATTCTTGGAGGGGTTGAAGCGAACAATCGCATCCCGTAATGAGCCGTTCAGATTCTCCAGCCGAGCTTCCATCTCTGTTATCGACGTAACCAAAGAATCAGACTGGCCCTTAAGATGCAGGTTCTCATCCTTAATCTTTTCCATCTCATCTTTCAGCTGGCTGTGCTGTTCTCGAATTGGCGATTTGAGCGGTATCTCAATAGGTTGCTGGCGATGAGGGGGTCCTCTGGTCGATATTCCTTTCGCTTGATCGTAGAAGGCATCATCGTGAAAATAATTCTCATCACCTGCGCGGTCCATACTGTTGCGGGTATATGTATATAGGCTCTCTGGACTTCCAGGCATGCCATTGATTGGCTGAAGTGTAGGGGTCGTATCCTTCTTCTTATTCGATGCTTTGTGTGTGAGTTGAAGAATACCAGCAGTGTGTTCCAGTAGACGTCGTTGAGGCTCCATGAGCCGTTTCTCGAGATTAAAGAGCTCTGCCGCTAATTCCTCGCATTTTCGCTCGCTCGCCTGCCTCTCAGCCTCGGCTTCTTTTGCGCGAGCGTGGTCACCACTGTTGCGACCCAAAAGGCTCCTTCGCTTGCCATCCAACTTTCCAGGATTGTATAATCTCGCCATTGAAATTGCTGCATCTCGGTATTTGGACTGAATAGTCAGGTTCTGTCGAGTTGACTCGACGCGCTGAGACAAGGACTGGCTCTGCTTCTTCAGATCATCGACTTCTTCTTGCGACAAGATTTCATATTCCTTGCTGTCTGAAAGGGCAGTTTCGGTGAGAAGATGTACTTGGATAGGGTCTTTGAGGTCGACGAGCGCAGAACTTTGTGGTCGATCAGGATTCATCTATCAAGATTATAGTTAGAAGCTGTAAGTCGAAGACTCCACTATCATGGCTACGTACCGGGTTGTAAAGTCTGTGTTCTTTCTCGAAACCATTCATTATATCGCTGCGATAACCCTCAACAAAGGTTTTCCCACGAGGACTTGTGGCGGTGGGTGACATTCTGGAGGAATCGAACCCATACGGGCTACCCTCTCGCGCGTACGCACTCATAGTTTCGGCGGGTTTACGAGCGTGTCGTCTTGATTATCAAAACATATGGTGAGCTTCGAATGGGATTAACGGTTAAAGTAATGCAACAAGAGCCATAGAGAGCGATGGCTGGCCAGTATCGGAAAGATTGACAGGTGGTTGACTGTTGACTACCCGAGAAGCTAAGATGAGATTGAATGAACAAAGGTATGTCGCGTCCAAAAACGGCTGAGGCTGGAGTATCGCAAAAAGTCGAGAGCAATCCTGCAAGAGGCGCTGAATTGCTGCCGCCAAAGACTGAGCGCAAAAGTCGTGAGGTTATTCCAAATGCTGGGGAGAGAAAAGGAGAGGTCGGGATCGACTAAGAAGAAAAGGAGGCCCATCGACAACCAAAAAGGTCAGGTACGGTTCATTACCTTAAGTTATCGAGTGGGACCCTTGTAAAGACCTCCACTGGAAGTTGAATTACAGCGGTTGAGTTGATGAGTCTAACCGAGTCAGGGCGACAGGTACGTACTGGCGCCGCGTTGATCTACCACTCAGGGTAATGCAATTCGGTTCTGTAGGGGTTTTGCGGCGGCTGGAGCAAGGCACAAGAGGGGCGCACCCGCACTGCTCGGGCATGGATCCTTCCGCTAGTCTTTATTGAGTTCGTAGCTCTTTAAAGCTGCGCCAGTAGGAATGAGCCTCTGTTTCGAGTATGGTCTTGTTGAAGAAAAAGAATAGTAGGCAGAGTTTCTTTTTCTTGTATCTTCTATAGTTGCATTACTGACTCCACGTTTTAACGGCTGAGTTGACATCCTCCGACTCCTATTTTGTATTTATAGTCATTAATGCTCCCTTTATAGTGGCTTCTCATGGCGTTGCTGTCATATGAAAGGCTGTGCATGCTGATCCGCGGAGTAATGCTGACAGTTGACGATGGATGGTGGCTGACAACGCCATGAACGAGCCCAATGATGTTAATGCCCTCCTCTGATACACGGAACTCCGTCAGCCCGCCTTAACACATCAGAGGTGCATATGTGGTTACCACATCAGGCCCATTCCTCCGCTGGACAATATCAGAGCATCTATTGGCATAGCATAGGTGCGCTGGGCTGAGACAAATTCGAGGAGGAATGCGCTGCTAGACACTCATGTCCCGTAGTTGTTCAGAAGCCACATCGCTGAATCGGATACAATGAAAGACCGGTCGATATCTCTATCGTATCGACTGAACTAACTAAAGGACTTCCCGAACTTGGTCCATGATCTGCTGACCCATGGTTCTCCGCCGTTCTGCCTGTCCTTCCGCTGAACCCTGAGCGCCTGTTGCTGTCGCCGATGTTGAGTTCTCATCTTCAAGACGACGCCTAAGGCCTTCAAACTCGGCGCTCCGCCTCTGCGAGCTAAGGCCCACAACCCAGCCTGGCACGCGCCAGCGCACGAGGACAGCCGGAAGAAGGCCTTCCCGCCACGAATATCCTACGACCCAGCCGATGATTGCACCTAGGACCGAACCTGGCAATTGTAATAGTGCAAGGTGTAGAGCAATTGCGTATTTGTAGGACTTGTCAGAGAATGTAAGTCCCACGAATGGCCGGTCTGTCGGTGGTGCTTCGGACGTCGCGACTCGATATTTGTACATGTGCGGAACCATCGCATGATACTGAGCTAGGATAGCGAAGATGATAGGAGTAGGACCGGCTGGGATATAGTCTAGATATCCGGCGGTAAGAGGTCGCAACACGACCGAGACGATTGGTGGGATGATGGACGTGATCAGATAAGTGACAGTTAAGAAAGACTAAGAACAAGAACGTCAGCGACGTCGACGAGAACTTGGGATTAGGCAACTTACAACGAACTTGCGAGAACCCCACATGCGCTCGACGA
Source organism: Fusarium caatingaense (assembly GCA_013624355.1). Lineage (NCBI taxonomy): Eukaryota > Fungi > Ascomycota > Sordariomycetes > Hypocreales > Nectriaceae > Fusarium > Fusarium caatingaense. The sequence goes on from JABKKP010000478.1 coordinate 46,546, forward strand.
TTCTGAGGTTATACAAGGACATGGCGGCAAAGAGGACCTCGGTTGAGTTAACATAACACAGCTGGTAGGCCAAGAGCCTCCAGAATTGCCGATAACGCCATATGTGAGTATCAATTAGGATGTAGAAGTAGTGCTTGACGTCGAGGACACTGGCTAGGATGGAGCCGGCCACAAGACCGACCACACCAAGCCGGGACACGGGTGTGTTGGTGAAAGACATATTGCTCTTGGCTGGGGGACTCTCGCGATGATTATCGTATCATAATTCGAGTTGGCGATTGCTGTACCGGCACATATACTGTTTTATCGGTGCTATAAGTTGTATGAAAGCTCCTGAGTTGTCAACGATCGACGTCAAGTTTGACACGAGTGCAAGACTACCTGCAGATGCAGCTCCAAGAGCTATCCACGAAAGGTGGCATTTCAATATCACGTGTACGTTCGGGTAATTATGGGTCTCGCTGCATCCCCCATTTCCATTTGGGCCCCGCTGACGTCGGTATAATTGAAATGTCGTTACCGACGAGCTATTTCGGTTAAGGAAATGGACTTGTGTACAGACATACAGGGTAAAGAGTTGCCAATAACATGAGGCTAATGGCCACAGCTAGGCTTTACTTAATATGGCACATCTATATAACGGTTGATATGATAGTGTATATTCGTAGCGCGCAATACGTGAGACAAAGATTACCGACGATCAGATCAATTCGATCGAAGTAGGTGGGTGCCTGGTACCACGTCAATTATACCGAATAGGATGTCACTATTTGGACTAGACAGATCTAGAAACTTGCATTGACGAGAACAATCATAGCACATACATACTAAACTTGCAGTTCTGCATTGACATTCGATCTGTCTAACGGGAATAGAGAGATCCTTTGAAGTTGTGCCCCTGCAACGTCACGCTACCAGCCAGCATGACTAGCCTAGCCTATCTCTAGTGAACAAGGACTGAACTCCAGTTGGGCAGGTAAACGCCAAGCATGCAAAGCCCATCATTTCCTAAAGATTGGGATGGAGATTCAGGTCAATTCCGAGCACTAATAATCGTCAATTATTTATTAATATAATACATCTTCTTTTGAGTTGGACGTTGGAGTGGCTGCCCTATCATTGTATAGAAACTAAACTCTAAACAACGCCTTCTCTACTCTATCATCAACTTCCAAAAACTTGCACCCACTCGCCTCTCTTCCACACTGAACCAACCTCACCCTCTCACCAAAATCTACCCTCCACAAGCGGCTCACGCGGCTTCGAATAAAGTCACTCGTCAACCTCGCTTCGGTACTGATCTGCCACCAAGAAACAGAACAAGAATTCCTCCCTCCCTCTTCCTCTCTAGTCCTTCCCCTTTCCTTTCCCCTCCCCTCCCTGCCTTATGCCCGGGAACAGGGCACTTTTTGATCTAAATCTCGCCTCCTCCGCCTTCAACTCCGATCATGCCGCTCGCCAACTTCGGCACCCTTGTTCTCCACCATATTGTCTTTGTCGCTCACCTGGTCTACTTCCACATTGCTTTCTCTCACATGGAACAGAGCGCTCTCGTGGCTCTCTATTGCGTCTCTAAGCTTCTTGCACGCCGCGCCGACGACATCGGTGGCCCGCCTCCGGAATGGCCCCCTCCGGTTATCCAGTGGTAGCCGGGCTTCCGTCTCCGCCTTCGGCTTCGGCTTCCGGTCTGACTACCGGCTACGAGTCTCCGTCAGAAGAGCATCCTCCTTTCTTCTCTCATGTGGCATCAGCACCTGCTGCTCCTAATGGGAATGCGAATGGAGATACAAGACGTCTTGCTGTACCGCGGCCTGCGCTAACTCAACGGCCTTCATATATCGCCGCTATCGCTCCTGAAGATGTCGACGGCAGCAACCAAGGTCGGCCTCGGCTTGTCAACCATAGTTCTACAATTACTTCTCACAGTTTAAATCATGTTATGGCAACGTCGGAAAAGACACAAAGTCAAAAAGTTGGGATACGAGATCGGATCGCTTGTTATCAATGGACTTATTTCACTTTGGTAGGTGTTTTCGAGGTTCACTTGCAGCTTCGCTGACGCTGACATCTCATAGACAATGTCAACTGGCGGCATTGCCAATATTCTTCACTCATGTGAATGCACTCTTTAAAACTTACTTTGAAATACGACTAACTTTGCTAGTAAAATGGACCGCCCCCTGGCTGCGCGGCATCGGGCTCTTCTTCTTCTTTCTCAACATCATCCTATTCATCATGAACTGCATTCTTATATGTACAAGATTTCATCTTCGTCCGGGGAGCTTCGTGAATTCTTTCACAGATCAGATGGAATCGCTCTTCATCTCGGCTTCTGTAAGTTTGCCGCAACTCATCAACGAGATTATGTATACTGACAATAACTAGGTGGTCTCGTAAGCAATACATATCTTCATATGAGCTCCCAACTAACTCTGACGATTTAGCATCGCTGTAATATTAATCAATACCTGTCAATATGGTATTCCTTATGCAGGTCCATGGCTTCTTAATACCATGGAGTGGGTATTCTGGGTCTACGCCGCCCTCAGCGTTTCTGTCAGCGCATTTCTGTATCTTGTCCTTTGGTCTACACTGTAAGACAACTTGAAAGCTCCCTCTATTTCCAATCTTTTAAGCTAACCATTGGCTTCTAGAGTATTTCCTGTTCACACGATGACCCCTACTTGGGTCTTTCCCGCGTATCCTCTACTTCTCAACGCACCATTCGCAGCGAATCTTATTGCCGCAGCGGACTCTTCAGGTCACGATCTGTCAGTGAACACCGTGGCTATGGCGCTCGGGGCCACTGCGATTCAAGGAACCGGCTGTTTAATTGCCTTCATGATATCTTCTGCTTTCATTTATCGCCTTATGACACAAAAGCTACCACGGGATAATCAGAGACCCGCTATCGTAGGTTTAATAGCTCGTGTTCATGTACAATTCATTGATCTTTGTTAGTTCATGTCAATAGGTCCCTACGGTTTCACCGCTGCTGGTATAGGTACGATTTCAAACACCATACTCCGAATAAGTAAGATGGAATCTAATAAAAAGTCCAGCCCAACTGGGCAGCCAAGCTGACTTGCTTGTGCCCGAAAACTTCCTGGGGACACCACATGTCGCGGACATAATCAAAGTTATAAGCATTCTGGTAAGTCTCTGGCTCTGGGGTCTTGCAATGTGGTTTTTCCTCGTCTGTGTTGGTGCCCTGTGGAAATACTCTCTTGCAGGGCACCATATGCCCTTCCAGATGACCTGGTGGTCTTTTGTTTTCCCCAATACAGCTCTTGTAAGCTCCCCTTGACCCGTCTTCGCACAAGAGAAATCTTACATTCTGTGCTTAGGTCACGGCTACTAGTGTCATGGGTAAGATCTTTGACAATAATGGCCTACACATCTTTGCATCTGTCATGACTGTTGCTATCGTCATAGTCTGGATCATGATATTCACAAGGATGTGTTGGAGTCTTAAGACAAAGAAGCTTCTTTGGCCCAGAGACGAAAAATAAACACCACCACGCAGCCTCACAGGCTTGGAATTTTTCTCAACACTTCCCTGCACCTTTTATCCACAGCGACTTTGGTTTAGCGGCTCTGTCAAGTTTTTCATAGATGGTATACAATTTATTAGCATCGGGGGCGTTGAGCGGCCGACTTGACTCGACTCAGCATAGATGAATGCCGTTCTCTCACTGTAACCATATTGTATATATATAAATATATAAATATATATCTGGCCATGGTTCCGCTTTCTGGATGGCTACTTTACTACGTCCTTAGATTGTGTAGCTTGAGTTCCCAGCAGAACTCTAGAGGTATCATCTCGACTACCGCTCATGTAGATATAGATAGACTTAGTGGTTGTGCGCTTCATATCTTACAAAAATAGAACCAAGTAAGAAAATATTTGACGACTCGCTTTACGAGAACCCCCAAAACGCCCCCAAACTCCAGTGTAGCATTATTCTGGCCACCATACCCTGACACCCCAGTTTCAAGATACACCAACTGTCACAGGCGGAGCTGTCTTACAGTTTTGCCTTGAGGCCATCATCGGTAGTGGCCTCGAGGTTGACGGTGACCTCGCCTGTCTTCTCACCATGGCCAAAGAAGATGACTTGCACAGTCAGATCATCACTATATGATTATTAGCTGTTGAAATTTGCCATGATGAACAAGGTTTCTTACCGGTAACGTCGAGAAAAGGGAGAAGGCAGGGTAAGCAGAGCGCAAACCTGCTCGTCATTATTGCCACCGAGAGCATTTCGAACAAGGTGTGTAGCAACGTTCTTGTCCTTCACTGTGAAGCGATCCTTGGCATCCGGATCGATGCCCCACTGCTGAACGCGAATAGGGGTCTTGTTACCATCAGGTCCAGCGGTCTTACTCTCCTCGACGGGCAGAGGCGTCTTGGACGATCCAAATATCTTGTTCCATGCAGCATCGAACTGAGAGTTGGTTCCAGACTGTCCTTCGGTTTCAATCCACTTGCCTACGAGGCCAACAACCTCTTCATTGGTCAGCATCTCCCAAAGACCGTCGGTGGCCAAAACAAGAAAATCTCCATTTTCGGGGTTGACCTTGGTGGTCGTGACAATGGGCTCAGCTGTGACATAAGGGGGTGTCTTCAGCAAAGGCGAGGGGCTGCGGCCGAAGAAGTTCTCGCGGAGCTTCCAAGCGACGTCTCTGCTCCACTTGTACACAGCATCGCCGAACGCACGGCTGGGTTCTAGTCCACCAAGAACACGACCGTTGCGAATAACGTTTTCCTCTCCAGGGTGCTCCTTGCGCATGCGATCGACTTCCTGAGGGTTGCTACCAGTCTGGTCCTCTGACAGAGCAGTGGCAGTCCACTTTCCATTCTCCGCTCGGCGACCCAGAACAGCACGAGAATCACCGGTACATGCTACGCGCAATAGCTTGCTACGGCTATCATAGAATGACAACAAAGCACATGAGCCGGAAAGAGCAGGCTGTAGCAACTCAGCAGCGACGGTCTTGGAGCCGCCCTTGAATACCTTCTCAACACTCTTGTGGACAATTTCGTTATCCAGGTTGTTAAACCCAGTCTTGATGGCCAGGTTTACCGCCTCTTCAGAGGGAAGCTTGCCAGGAGCCTGCTTGTAAGTCTCATTGAGTTCGCGAGCAACATAGTTAATCAGGCTCTCCCTCAATGTCGCTGAAGTAGTCCATCCCCTAGAAAATGTCAGTAAAGACCCATTTTGTTGCGCCTTAACGCAACTGCATCTCAAAATTGCTACTTACGAATGACCGTCAAAAACACCCCAGAACATCCAGTCGCTGTTGTCAGTCTCAGCAGAAGACCTGCTAGGAACCTGCACAATCTTCTCGGCGTGATCATCCTCAATTGGGTCGTTGCTGGGCAGTTGGACTAGGTCATAGCGAGTAACACCTTGACCTCGGGCTACGGAGAAGGACTGCTCAAGGCGACGTAGCTTCTCCGTCGCTTGATCGGGTGTCAACATCTCAACAATGCGCCGCCCGTCGTCGCTGGTGGTCTTCGAAATTGGACCCTCGCCAACAATCGTGCCCTGTCTGAGTTCGTCGGCGCCCACTACGAGGACGGTTCGGGTTGGCAGCACATCAGCCGTTTGTGTGGACGTAAGGCTGGTCTTGGAACTGAAGCTGGAAGTGGGCGTTAAATCAGAATTATCGTAGGAGTACCAAGCACCGTATCCAACGATAATACTGGAAATCAGCGCGGCAGGCAAGCGACGAAAGTACATGGAGGACCTCAGGGGAGCGCTTCGACTGTGCGCGCCGGCCTTCGATCGTGTTTGAGCGTGGACTGAGGATGAGAAGGAGAAGCCGCGACGTGGGGTTCGAGTAAGGGCGCGGACGGTCGAAAGAGAGGTCGTCCGAAGGGCTTTGACACCAGCTCGATTCATCGGGACGGCAGCAGGAGAGCTTAGAGCCAGTCTGGCGGGGAATAACGGTCAGGAGAAGTCGCTGATTATTCGGTAGGGTTAAGGAATGGCCGATGACAAAGGTGACAATAACCACAATGACATGGAGGGGAAAGAAAGGTCGAAGTGCTGTGCTGAAGCTAGGACCGTAATGTACCTTGTAGTTAGTGTCGTCTACCAGGGAGTGAGTGGATAGCGGAGGTTCGTGATGGTGGATAATATGTTGCCTTTTGTGGGTCTGGAGAAGCACTGCGCTATCTTATCTCGACCTTTCCATTCTGGGACATCAACTAATGATAAGTCACTGCGAACACCGGAGTGGAATGAGGTATGGATGTCAATGAGATTTTATTTTACATGATCTTCTTTCATTCATTCTTATGAAATTTCACACAAATATCTCTGAACTCATTACAGCGACTTATTCCGAAATATTTCATACTTCCATGGTCACGTCCAAGACCATCCGCGCCACGTGAACCAACAGAACAGCACCCGACCTGAGGAACTCTCATCAACTGTAAACCGACTTCTACCGAGGCTCACCTCTTGTTGCTGTTTCAGGGACTCTGGGCTACCCATATCCTGAACAGGCCAAGCTTGGTTAGTCCTGTGAACTTTACTAGACCTGGGGTTCTTTTCTCACATGTTAGTGAAGTTCCTTTGCATACGCATGCTGGCAACACTCATTTGACCATTTTTGTTTGTCTGTTCTGGAGCTGACCGAGATCTTCCAGATACTTGATTCGTCCTTACCAGAACCAGGACCTCTCATAATGGACCAACAACAGTCTTCACAGTCCTTCAATGGAGCTGATCGCATTAGAGCTCTTAAGGATGACAACTCTATATTCACTGCTTTCGATACATACCCATGGAAAAAAGACAATAACTTTATGGTAAGCATTTCATTCGAAGCCTGCTACTAGAGGTACTAACATCTCATCAGTCTGGCCTCCATGCCATCCTTGGCGAACCTAATCAGCAAAGTCCTCAAACATCACTCGAAGATATGACCACCCACGCTCGTATATTCTACTATGCGCAACGTATTGGTGTCAACATTGATTTTGGAGCCTACAAGACCTGGCTAGCAAGCAAACCTGATCACCAACCTCCAGATGTTCTGCCAGAGGAATACCGTCAACGGGACGGAACCAATGCCGCCCCAGCCCCTGCCTTAGACTGGCAAAAGGCTGCGCCGAAAACTGACCTCTATATCGACAAGAAGGCTGCCGCAGCGCAGTCTGGCCCGCAAGATCAGCCGAATTATCCTATGGGGTTCGCCGAGATGATTAAACTCATTCAAGAGGGCAAGCCTGTGCCTGGAATTCGACAGATACCAAACACCATCATCAGGGATCCTGTAAGTTCAACTATAGATGTGGCGACCCCTCTAGTTTATGATATTCATTAATGAACTTGCTTAGGCTGTGAAACCTGTTGGAGCCAGAGCTGTCCCTAGGAAGCCTTGGGAGAAAGATGTTAGTCTCGACACTCCCGCTCTTGCAGAGCTCCCAAAGGCGCTTGATACCGAGTTTCCGCCTCTCAACGATGACCTCTCTGCTTCTTCTACTGCTGAGGCTTCGTAAAAGTTGCACCAATGTTGTCTCATTTCTATAGCATCGGCGGCGTTAGGGACCATGCCACAATCAGCATGGGTGTACTTTGTAGAGAATCCAAGCAAGAGAAATCACCACAAAATTAACTACTGCCCTCGTCAAACACGTTACATAGCCAGAACGTTTACAGTGATAAAATCATCAATCGTTTATTAAAAGGATTGTAATAACTGCCGTAACAAACCGTGTGTCATAGGAATACGCCTGAGCCCAGCATCGCATAGAAAAACGACATACAAGTTCATAAACTCATCCCGACCTCTAAAGGAGTCCTCCAAACCACCATCATTCATACCCGTAGATTGACTGAAGAAGTATGGCCCCAGTGTCCCATGAGACACGCTCCTGCTCAGCCTGTAAAGGTGGCAGCCCATAGACGTTGGGATTCAAAGGTCGATAGTTAGTATCTGCCATCCCCTCCATATTGCAAAATCGATAACCATAATGTGTCCAATGCACCCGAGAAGGCAGTAGCCATCTGGGCGTAGGATGACGTGTGATCTGTAAATTACTTGCGTGGGAAGATGTTGTTTAAGAAAGGTCGACAAATTCTGGTGTGTTGCGTGATCTTGACGAGTGGAACGATTGGTGATTCAGATAGGGGCTTCCTGACACGGATGACAATGAAAGAACAGAAAAGCAAAAGGTGTAGTGGGGAAATTTCTGCGTCATTTAGCAGAAAGCAGTGTTTGATAACAACAAAGATCGGGTAATAATCGAAATAATTCAGCGGTAACCGTTGTTGTTGTAGCGTGGTCCAGGTCCCATACGCCCACCCATTCCAGGGCCAGCACCAGGTCCAGGACGAGTTGCGACAGCATGGTTGGTGCAGAGCATGCCGACACGAGAACCGAACTTGCTTCCACGCAAAGAGACCATGTGCTTTCGGATGTGGGCAGCGACATTCTCGCGATGCTGAGGAGAGGCGTTGTTTAGGATCCACTGGATGAGATAGTTGCCGTACTGATCACTCGCGATATCAATCAGCGGGATGCGGGTACGGTCGCGACGACCCTCTGAGACTCGGTCCAGGTAACGACCGAGGAACTCTGCACCTCCAATCTTAAGACACTTTTCGACGACCTTGGAAGCGAACTGGTCGGTGCTGTATTCGGCAGCATAGCGGATGACATGGTCAATAGCCCTGCTGCGGTCCGGGGGCGCACCGTGTTCGCAGATGTGCTGGATGCACCAGTTACCGAATTGGCCATGGGCCACAATATCAATGTTGGCAAGAACCTCCTCAATGCAAGGACGCTGTTAAGAAAAGTTAGAAGAATCATACCAACGTACAAGAACTTGACATACCTTATCCTCTTCGAGGCAGTTCTCGAAGATGTTTTGCACAACAAGACTGCCAGTCTCTCCCAGAGCGACTTCGTGCCACATTCCGTTCAGAGCCTCGTTGACATACTTCATGATCTGTGGGGGTGATTCAGTCCATCGAAGTTCAAAAAGCTTTTGCCAAACATGGCAGGCGTAGCGATGAATGACCGTCTCTGGAATTCGTCGCAACAGTTCGGAAACCATGATCGCCTTGAAATTCTCAGGAACAGAATCGAATGCCTTCTGAACAACATGACAGCCAAAGGGATCCATGGAGAGATTCAAAGTGTTTCCTCGAATAGCTTCAGCTATGTGGATAACCTGGTCAGGTGTGCCATGCTCAAAGCATCGCTGTACCAAGAAATTACCAAACCGGTTAACCATCAATGGGTAGGCCTGTGCTACGATCGCATCCACGATCTCAAACTTCTGCTCCGGAGTTCCGACCTTGAGTTTCTGCTGTAGAAAGATGGAGGCTTGCTGGTCGTTATTGCAGACGATCTTGTCAACGATGTACTTCCAGTTGCAATTGACATTGCGATCCAACAGGCGGCGATAGTTCAGTGGCTCGGTTGGAGGTAGGTAGGTCTGATCATTAGGGGACAAAACGTCTCTCGGGTCCAGTCCCTTGTGAGGATACACGGAAGGCGATCCAATTTCGTTCTTCCATCCAGACCCGGAAGTGAACTCAGAAGCGTGAGGTGAGAGAGGTGTTCCGGCAGGGAGTGGATACGCCGGATAAACACCCATAGGACCAAGGCCTTGAGGAGCATTCATAGGCGCTCCAGGAATAGGACTACCCATGTAGTCTGACTGGTTGGCGGGACTGTTGTAGCCTCCGCCATAACCAGATCCAAATGGCTGGGGGGAGTTGAATCGACTCTCCATGCGGGTACCACGGCGTCCGTAGTTGGGGCGCATCATCTCTGCGTCAGGAGTCAGGCGTTCACTACGGTAGCCGTCCATGATAGGGTAAGGGGCTCCATTAGGCTCCGGGCAGGGTGGATTGAAGCTGCGACCGCCAAGCCACTTTCCAGGAGCTGGTTCGGCGACGGGTGCCTGAAGTGTTTTGTTGAAGGGGCCAGGGTGATTTCCCCAAATCTCACGGGTGCGGTTGAATGTAGAGGCGGACAGAGCTTCGCTCGTATCAGATTGAGCATCGTCTGGAGATGGCCATTGGCCTTCACGAGCCGGATAACCCGAACTGTTAATTCCAAGGCCAGAGGTATCATTTCCAGGCTTCACGACGCGAGTCTCGGCCAACTCCTGGCCAAGTTTGGAGATTTTATTCTCCGCTTGAGCGAGTTGTGCCTTCAGCCGAACCACTTCTTCGCTTTCGCCACGGGCATCATCAAGAGCGGCACTGGCAGGTCGTGTAGTAGGAGCTGTGCTGGGGAAGACATCGGTGGCGGGAGTTACGGGCAAGGAGTTGCTGGAAGAAGCATGATCAAAACTTCTTGCGTACTGAATCGCTCCTTCATTCGCCTTGAGGGTGTCGACTACAGCTTGCTGCTCGTTGAGCTTGGCAAGGAGTTTGTCCATAGGGTAAGAATCTCCTGTAGTAGAGATATCGTGACTAAATTTCATCTTCTATCATGGTCAGTAAATTGCATGTTGCGAGTCAATATCGGTAGTATCACCTTTGGGAGGCCTTGGTTCGCAAGCTTTGAGGTAGTGAGAGCCGAGATACTCTTCTTTGATGGGTTGGTTTTGCTTGTTTCCTTCTGTGCTTTGGGTTAGTACGTGAGTTCTTAAAGTAAAAAAGAAAGGTCCAATATCAAGCCGCCACATGCAAATGCATATGGCTAACAGAGTAAAGGTATACTGACCGAGGCGGAGGCAAGTAGCGAGCCACTTTGAGTTTCGCCCTGTATGATAGCGGTAAAGATGGGGGCGATCTTGTCAGGAGATCCTTGGGGATGCCCAGATGAAGACATGATATCACACCGTTCAGGCTCAGGTTTTGATGCAATGAATCTGAAAAGATCGGAATCGGATAACAATTGTAGAGAAAGAGTGGACGCAAAGTAACGCTCAATGTGATAGAGAAAGATTGTGAATGTGTCGACGAACCAAGAAGAGGTTGATTGATTGTGATGGGAAGAGAGTGAAGGGGGACGAGGGAAGAAGAAGAAGTAGAAGTACAGAAAGGAAAAGGTGGTGACAGAAGGGAGGTGGAAGTTAATCACTGACGCAGCTTTTTTTAAAGGCCAAGAGGAAGGAAAGGGCAGATGGAAGGAGCGTAGAAGTGGCAGGTGCCAACAGCCGACAGGACGGGCTGTTCCTTACACTTTTGATAAGGCTGCCACCTAACTATAGCTGGCACTGTCAAGCAAGATAAAGGCGATGGTTCTAAATGCACTGCAGTTGCGCACTGCATCTCCGAGGCTGTTGAGAGTCCATCACAAGTTCTTTTACTTTTTCTTCGCTAGTGGTCTTTTAGAATTGAACCTCCCAAGTACTACCTACCTAGGTATCTGGTTTATCAAGATGCTTCAGGAGAACGTCTCTTTGAGAAGCCATTTAGCATGGATGTGAAGCGTTCATGCCAAGTTTGGAATACCCAATCTGGTTAATGAACCATATGAATGTAAATCAGCTGGAGGTTCTTTCTGCGGCGGGAACTCAGTTCAGGGAATAAGGCTGCCAGGTTGAATCGAGTACAAACAACCCAGATTGTGAAGGAAGGCCCGTGGACTAGAGGTTTTCCTTCGAATTGAACAAGTCTTGATCCGACCATCGTAATAGAAACTTTAATATTCGCTGATTCTGAAATGAATACAGACTTTGTTTATCAGGAAAGAAGCCACTAGTTTGTCCAACGAACAAGGCATCAGTAGATATAGATACTTCTGGTGTTGCAGGAAACTTTCACTCAAACAATCAGATCGAATAAAGGGTCAAAGCACGCAAGCCTTCCCTATTTAGGAATTGAACAATGCATTCTTTGCGGTAATACAATAATTATACATACTGGAACGAAAGCCATTAGAGAATGTCTTTGCTTTCCTCGTCACCCTTCCCCCAGCACCATCCACAAGCAGTCACCTAATCAGAATATCGCAAAGCATTTGCAGCCCATTCCAAGAGGCTCCTATACTGTCATGATTGATGTCAAATTTTTCATTATATTCATTGTCTGGTTTATCGCTTTTTGCCGGTAGGAGCTGGAGATCCATTAGCGCTTGATCATAGCTGTTGAATCGTGTGGACATACCTGGAGGGCCCTTCTTCTTCTTGGGTGCACTCTTTCCACGGAGCTTGAGTCTAAAATCATATTGTCAGCACTTGTGTCGCTTTCAAAGGCCGCAGTCGTTCGCTTACTCCTCAATGTACTCGAATCGATCTTCCTCTCCCTCGTCCCAGGTCGCCAGTGTTGGTCCAAACTCGCGCTTGAGGTCCTGTATCGTCGCAGTCTTTCGAGGGTAGTATGTTGCCATGGCTGGTCCTCGTAGTCGTTGTCGGAGGACCTTGTTGCCCATGCGGACGCCTTCAGGGTTATAGGAAGTCGCAAAGACCTGGCATTGCGCCTGCAGACAATTAGTAAAGATATTCCCAGTTCGGTTTCAATATATTTACCTTCATCAGGTCCAATATCCTCGCACGTGGGACACTCATTTTGCCGTGGTTGACATCAAATGTTGCTCCTGTCAACTTTTTTGATGCTTGGATTGACGTCTGATGTGAAGTCTACGCAGAAGTTGAGCAAAAGACCCGATTGGTCGATGCGTTGAGAATGTGGATCTAGTAGCTCACAGAGCCATTCCACGCAGACCAATGAAACTGCAACTAGGAAGTGGAATTCATCTTTGATATAACACCTGCAATTGTTTCACAGCCTACCACAAACCCTCGAGAAACTCGCGCGCCAGAGTCTCAAAAGAATTGGATAACGAGAGACTGAGAGACGAAAGAACTCGTTTTTCTTATGGTAATTTAGACCAGCACTTAAGTCATTTTATTTTGACACTCTAAAAGGATGAGAGGCTAAAGAACATATTCCATGTTCCTGCCACTGCCCGATCAAATGTGGGTCTGGTCCCTGCGTTCTAGGTTGCCTGCTTCAAGGCAGAAAAACAACAATCTTCATCAATCACACAGCAAGTCATGTCTAAAAGACCAGCAGAAGAGCCTCCAAGGGGAGACGACGAACCACGCAAGCGCGTGCAAATAACAGACCCACCTCCATCGGCCACATCATCTTCTGTCCATTCAGTCGTGCCTGGGATTTCACGATGGTCTTACGCAGAAATACCCGACAGCCTACCACCTCTCCCACCAATTAGACCTGATCTTGAAGAGCAGGTCTTCAGGCATCCTGGACTTGAAGGTCCAAACTGGGAAAAACTGGAATGGTACGGCGACGCGACACTTGAAATGATTTCAACAGAACTCATCTTCGAGACGTTTTCGCATCTTCCAACAGGAAGTTGCAGTCAGATTCGCGAACAGCTAGTGCGCAACAGCACGCTCTCTGAGTACTACCGACAATATGGCATGGAACAAAAAACGCAATTGCCTGAACATATGGGCAAAATGGTGGATCTTCTACGTACAAACAGGAACAGCCGGGACGTTATAAAACTGCAAGGTGACGTTTTTGAGGCCTATGTCGGGGCAGTTGTCAGATCGTATCCCCAGGGAAACGCCAACGCCGTCGCTTGGTTGAAGATGCTATGGGGCCGTACGATCAAAGATCAGATCAAGCGAGCAGAAAGACACCAAGAAATGATAGCCCGAGCGCAACCCGTCGTCCAACAATTTTCTACTACGGAAGGGCAACCTGCACAGCCCCAAATCAAGATGGAGCCCCTGACAGAACAAAATGCCAAGGGCCGTCTCAGTACTGCGATAGCAGTCCCTGGAATCAAGATCCGGTACGAAGATATGCCATGTAACAAGAAGGACAAGGATACAGGCCTTCCGTTGTATGCGGTTGGGGTCTATCTGGATGGATGGGGCGAGGCAAACAAATGTCTAGCGTATGGTGTTGCTAAGCGCAAGATCGATGCAGGTGGAAAAGCAGCAGTGCAAGCATTGGAGAACAGAAAAATGATAAAAGTCTACGAAGCTAAGAAGAAGCAGTACGTGGCTGAGAAGGCGAAACAGCTGGAGGCCAAGAAAACAGGATCTTCCGTCGAAAGTACCTAGAGGTCGCGATCAAATACCCTACTTACCTAATGTATAGAACAAATGGTCTAAGATGGCCTGAGAGTTAGCTCAATCTGGTGGATTGCCCAGCCTTTTTCGTGTCTTATGTTTTATAGTACTACCTTAAGAATCCATTTGATGATTTAGAGTAGAAAATGTTGTCTACTAGGCTTTTGCTTAGGCAGCTACTCAAGGCAATTGGAGAGTCCGATTTGCACAGGCAGCGTCAAGGAGATACTACTGTACCTCAAAATATTCAACTCATCAGTCCAGGTAGTATCTTCAACAGATGTAGAACTTGCCGATCAGATGTACCCATCTTCACGTGTCTCGGTCCGTCAGGGACACATGCGGGCAGGGGTGGGTTTCCAGGTCCCGAGATCTTGAACCGTTAGGTCGATGAAAGGAGGGGAGAAGAATAAGCTCGGTACAAGGAAAAACATGGCTTTGTAGGGCTTGAGGGATGACTGATAGATGCACAGAAATCGATCTCAGAGATCATAACTCCTGTACTCACTCGTATGAGTTTTACACATTTAACCAAAATAAGACATGTCATCTCATTGTACGGGGAATAAATTACAAGATCCATCACCTTAGGTTCTGTCAAATCCAAATGGATGCCCGCCCGCCCCAGATA
>JABKKP010000479.1:0-51620 GCA_013624355.1 Fusarium caatingaense
CGGGGTTTGCTTATGACACATCTGTTGATAAAGATTCACGCAATGCATACACATTTAAAAAAATAACCACAGCTATGAACCTATTGCTTACATATCCTTCATTCCCTTTTCTTCAGATACCCGCCGTCGCGAGCCAACGACGGTAGCTCCGGTGGCGTCTTTGTACCTCCGTCACTCGATCTCCATAGCAGCTGTGCCTGTTTACACCATTTGAAATGGTCCAAGATTCCTTCTCGCGAAAAAACCGTGTCTCGAGCCGCGACCGCCGATGAGGTCATCCCATCGTTGACGTCTCTCTTTTCGAGAGCAAGTTGACATCCAGCACATGACATTCCGTGTTCAACGTTGCCGGTCAGTTTATCATAGTAAGGAAGTGCACATGACCCCATGCAGTTTCATTTAGGATCTCGCGTACCCCGTGTCATTGGCAGGGCATCCCCCAGAGTATAACACGGTTGTTTACCAATCAAACGAGCCTGGTGATCAGAAACGACAGTGATGTCGCCCTTGTACTCGGTTTCCCACATTGTATATATTCCAGGCAGTGTCTTGAATGACCTCAATTGTTCTGACACGGCTTTGTTTAAGCGTAAGTGTTTTTGGACACCGCGAAGACTACGCATTCGAATCTGGGGAGCTATTTTGATGCATCTGAAACAGCATCGCTTCCAGACTAGGATTGATACAAATCCGCCAAAACCTCCGCAAACACTACAAGTCTTGGTGCATAGTATGTCGTAAAGGTCAAGTAGAGAAACATCGCTAGCAAGGTCTGTTCGTAGCAGGGCGCAAAGCAGGTTCAGTCCGTGAGAGACAATAATGCGATACTCTTTCAGAGAGTCTACTGCCTCTCTCGCTCGGAGATTTGTTTGTCGCACCCGGATCAACGATCGTATATCCAGACGGAATAAGATGTCGCGGAAGAGCTCGAGCGGTAGCCGATCGAAAAAGCCAGATCCGACTTCTGATGACCGCGGAAAAGGTGTTGCTATTGAAGGACGGATATCGTGATGTTCTTGAGGCGAGAACCAGATCACAGCGAGATCGAAGTCTTTCCGATGATAGGAAATGGTTCGGACAATAGCATCCGTTTCGCCTTCGTCAAATTGGTATTCGGTGTCGGAGCGACACAGATGTCTGTGATTGAGAAGGGCAGCAAGGGCGGCAGCCATCATGAAGTGGTCGGTATGGAGTCAGGTTATTTCTTAGATGTGCTTTCAGGTCGTGATCCTCTAATAGATCGGAGGGCAGTGGAATAGACGTGGGCTTCTAGGCGTTGTTGGTAGGTGGTAGGAGGCGATCCTGGTGAGGGGTTCGGTCGGGGTTGCAGAATCGCTTGAATCGAAGAGTCACAGACACAGGTGGAAGATTATGTGACAACAACAATGTGAAGTAAAAGATGAAAGAAGTAAAAAATGAAAGAATTCAAACAAGAAGAACGTTTGGTTGTGGTCGGAAGGAATTTTGGTCGATGCGGCTGTCGCGCAATCAAAAACTAGGTAGGCAGTGCTGAGCCACAAACGACAGTTACAAGAATTTGTTGCCTGGCACGTGGGTGACGTCGTTTGCAAAGGATCTTGGAGTCTTAGTCAATGAGAGACCACGTCACTTTGCACAACAAAGAACATCTACCCTTTTCCATTTCAAAGGCTTGTTATCACGCCGAACACGACCGCCGGCTGTGATAGGCTCCTAGAGATATCATTGTGGATAATACGAAAGATTTGCTGGGGCTGACTGATTCGGGATTCTGCTGTGTTCTACCAAAGTGTAATTCATCAGGATGGAAATCTTATTATCAGGCTAGCAGCACGTCTAGGTACTCTAGAAAGAGGGATCGTTTTACATACAACCCAGCATCATATTTGACAACATGTCCTTCAGTTTTCCGCAACATCCTTCTCTGGATCTTGAGCCGTGTATTTCAGTGGCGCATCTGGCTTGACCATGTGGTTTGAGCAGTGGTTTCCCGCATCCTTCCCGAATTCCTTGATGATTGGATGGCATCTGACGTTGGTTCCCTGGCGCGCCATGCACTGGAGGAACAACATCTCCTTCTTGCAGCCGCAGGTATATGTAATGTACTTCGAAGTGCACATTTTCACCGAAAGGGAAGTTCGAAATTCAGCCTGGCGGGATGGTCGATTCTGATGTGTCGATAGTTGAATGAGCTGTGCGATACAAGTTGTCGAAATGCCGAGAGACCCGAAGTCACAGGCGCCGTTGTCCTTTGCGGTGATCGAGATGTTTCTAAGGACACAAATGGCTTGTAGTGTCGGGGAGCGTGGACGGTGTTGTTAGGAGGCTGGCACGTTCTGAGGCGAGACCTGTTAGACCAAGTCACATACTAGATACATTTCATGTGAATTACCTATGTCGGTAGCCCCAGAAATGTTTTCGATGGCTTGAACTTGCTGGCGTGAGGTAGCGATCGTATCGATAGGTTGACTGTAGATGGTACCCTGAGACAGGCGATGTTTGACTTGGGCGTTGTTGACACGACAGTTATATGCAGAAATGGTTTGTTTTCTTGAGGATGTTTATGCGAATCCACTCCTGGTTTCTTATTGTTACGTCCTCAATAGATTGATAGACAGTGGAGCCTTTCATAGTGTTGGCAGTGTTAGCCAGCTGATAATGCAGGCGGCCACTTTCCAATACCTACACAACAAAGAACAATTGCCATTTTCTATTCAAATCCTTAATGTCACCGGACACGACGGTCGATACTGCGTTTAAAACGGAACCCGTCGGGTGGAACAAAAGCACCTGGCAGGAAGGATTTCTCAATGTTGCGCATAGTTAGATTATTCGACGGTGGAACGACATGTGAATTTCCTACATGCCCAAGAATCAAATCTACCTCGATAGCCAGAGGGCCGTCAACACCTCGCCGCTGTTCCATCTAATCCGTCTCATACGAGCTCTCTCAAATATCGTGGCCAGCCAAAATTTCATTCAACGCCCTCATCGGTTCACAGACCAACCATCTTCTGGTTTCGCCAAGCAAATATCACTCCCACTTAACTGCCCGTAACGCGCACAATGGTAGGGCGATCTGAGTTGAATTTGACTGTATGGTCCTCATTCATCCCTACCATCCAAATCGACACCGAGTAGTCGTCGCCCGACTCGTCGTAGAATGTATAAGTGAAAGGCCAATCGGCGCGGATCTTGACCTCGTATGTGTAGAACGGGTTGTAATCGTCTTTGGTGATACGGTACATGTGAATGCCGGTCTTTCTGTAAAAGTCACCGTCCTTCCCAGGCCAGTTGTTTATGTTGTCGGCTGGCCAGTGGACCTGCACGTCGAAGGGTTCTCGAGTCATGTTGTGAGGTGTGTTTGAGGTTGGATGTAAATGATGGAAGTAAAGCAAGGCTGAGAGAGAGGACGTAAGAGAATTGATGCCCTTAATGACTTGCCAGCGGTCGTCGTACGTTCGTTTTATACTTATCCCGAAGTTCATGGGGCATACAAAATGTCGCTGTGTACTAGCTTGGTCTAGACCTCTCAATCTCCCCACCAAGGCCAAGATCTGTACTCTTTTATTTCATTAGTTTATCAATTATCGAACGATAGTAAAAAGACTAACGATTTGATCGCAAGGCTGTCAATTGGTCTATTGTCAACTCTTTGAAAAGTATTTGAGGCATTATGTCTAAGAGAACGGCCTAGACCACTCACTCACCCCGGCAAAGCCATTGTATGGGTTGTTTATCTTGACTTTTCAGCTCGCCACTAATCACTCATGTCTTACTGCCCCGCCCTGCTCGGCGCTGAACGCAAGAAATGGTCAATATTTCCAAGACCTACACAGCATAGGTAATTCAGCTGCAGTAATCCGAGTAGCTGCATGGGAGATATTCAGCCGCTTTCCTCTTCATCCATCCCCGATACGGACGCTCAACTAACAATTTCATGTCGGCAAATCATCATGGACTACTCTTTCGTGTCGGTTTAGGACGTTCGAGATATTCGAGATGTTCGAGATGTCCGTAGGTTTCTAGCCCCCTCTTCGAAATTCAGACACTGTCATATTCCCCAAAGGCTTGAAGAGAAACTAATATGCCTGATTGAGTACTGTTTTGCTAATGACTGATGTCTCAAATGAGCTGCGTGACTCCAGCATGGGCGCTGGAACGAGCTTGGGTCCGACGGCCTGAAAAGAATCGCTTCTACATAAATGATAAAGCTCTCAGTCACATTCATTCGAATCGACTTGTGTTTGGATTTTACAAGACAGTGCACGTAGCTCTTGGACAATCAAGTATTTGTTAATTTCCCGCCACTGACAGGATTGAGTTTTGTATTGGACAAGCAATGGATGTGTTTGATGTCAAGTAAAAGATCTAGTCCTTCCCTCTCCAGTAAAAACACCCTGAATTCCTCCAAACCGAAGTCCCAGTGTCCCGGGACTTGGCGTAGTGTCTGGCAACTTCATGATGTGGGTTGGGCCACGACACAAACTGTCTCTCTTCTAAGTTTCCGGATAGAACAGCTGGTTCTCCTCCACCATAGTGGGCTAGAATCAAGCCTTGTGTGTTTATTGGGCTTGTGTTGCCTGGTCTTGATGAAATTCCAAGAGCTGATTGGCGGCGACATGTTCAAACGAACCCTGGGGGAAAAGGCCTTTCCAGAGATAGCAGATCATTTGGTGAGTCAGTGGAGGAGCGAGATGAATGTACCGAGTGTCCGAGATCACAGCGTTGACTAGAGTTTGGGCAGGATGGTATGTGGAGTACAGCCAAACAAACACATCACAGGTGCAATCTTGATAAAACTGTATCACAAATTTGCCCGATGGCTTCAAAGGAACAAAGTTGGCCTGCACAACTTTGACTTTTCGCGCAGGTATACGCACCATCAATCTTATCTTATCAGAGTTGCGAAAATGTAGATACTTTCACCACTCAGACCTTGTCAACAGGTTTGATATAGTTCAGGATCCTGCTCATCAAGAAAACTCAAAAACTCGAAAAGAAAAAAATGCTTTGGCTTTTTTCAATGCAATATTAGACTTCAAAGCTCACTCATATTCTAAGGTATATAAAGCACACCCCAGGGTTAGAATGTCTGTCCCATCCTTCATCCCGCATCCATCACCTATCGTTCGTCACCTACAACTACATCTACAAAAACAACACCATGGATTCCTGGGGGGTAATGTACCATTCGCGGGACAATAAGGACCCTTTCCTTAAAAAGATCTACAAACTGGCAGAGTTTTCTGCTGTCTGTATCAACTCTTCGTTCCTTGCCGTTTGTATCAAGGATGTCGAAAAGTCATCCGAGGACGACCGTGTCCTCCTCCAAGTCGGACTGGCTTATCTGCCCTCACTGAACCCTGAGGAAGTATCCCGTTGCGGTGCATCGAGCATGTCAACTCTCATTCAATTCTACAATAGGAAGAAGGTCCAGGCCTTGACATTGAACGTTCACGTGGACCAACATGAACTGAATCAAATCCTCAAACTTCACGATATCCCGATGCGTCGCAATGTTCGCTTTGGCGATCAACTGACGGTCTTCCCTGAAATGTTGAATGACGCAGTCATCGGTTTCCTCGAGCGCTGTGGTCACCAAAACGGTCGCAACCTTGTCATCACAGCCTATGGGTCGAGTGGGTGGAAAACCGTGCGAGACTACTTCCCCGAAGTGCTGCCCCATTTCTCCGCCTACATCAACCTCCGGGATATCCTCAGAGACGCGGCGCCAGACTCTGGAGAGATCCCAAAATTGAGCCATTCCCTTGAGCTATTCGGCTTTGACGAGGAGCTGCAACATCATGAGAAGTCCGGCAGAAAGGCTGATAATGCCGGAGAACATGCCGTCGCCGTCTGTGCCCTCATGCATCTCATGCTTTCACCAGAAAACCAGGAAAGATTCAAACGGCGTTTGGAATGTGGCCTCATGGCGCGAAGGTGGGAAAACAAAGAGACCCGCAAGATCGTCGCATCTGACGCGCGATTCATGCTGTCTGTGCGTACAAAAGCGAGAGGAGCTCTACCCTACAGTCTCGACTCAAGTTGGAAGATGGCCAAGGAATTCTACAACTGGTCACCCAAGTATACTGTCAGGATGTCCAACACTGAGGCTTACGTACAATTCCACGACGAGTATGCCATGAAGGAGTTCCTCAATTATTTCAAGGGAAGAGCTTCTCCCACGGGCGAGATCTTGGATATTCGACCTTACCTAGAGGTACGAAACGAAGTTCAACAGCAAGATCAGGAATGGGGCCAGCAGGAACACAACCAGCAGGTTGAATGGTGCAACCACGGAGAGGAGCAACAGGATTCCTGGGGCCAGAGAGACGAATGGGCACCGGGACCAGGATGGAACCAGCAGGATCAGAACCAGCATCAGGAAGAGGACCAGCCACAGGACTGGGAATCCCGGGAATTACGGCTTTACCAAAAAGAGAAGGATCAGCAGGAAGAGGACGATTGGCCTACAGGAATGGAGTCTAAACCTGCAGAGGAGGAAAATGAAGAGGAAGAGGTGGATGAAAAGGAAGAGGTGGATGATAGGCTCCACGCTTCAGGTTGGTTTGGAGAGGAGGAGAAGCCTAAGCTCGCAGAAGAAGATGCTGCGGCTGATTGGGACCTTCTTTCTGATTAGGTCCATATCTAACTTTTTTTTCGATACTTGAGGGCGATGGAAGATTATAGAAGCTGTGGTATAACTAGGTTCGATGAATGCTTATTTTCCAATGGGGCGTGTCGAGCTAATCCACGCCCTTGCGCCTTGCACTCGACATAGTGGGGCGTAGCCATGTAAGCCATAGAAAATAGTCAGATATATAAGCACCATCTACCTCAAGAATTAATTATCGTTACCACAAAAGTTTAATATCATCAAGCTCTCGAGAATGTCTCAAACAACTTCCCTGCCCGACGTTCTTTCGTCCTTCACCGAAAAATGGTCCCCACGTCTCGTCGCCTCTATAAACGACCACCACGTCAAAGTCGCCAAAATTGACGGCGCATTCATCTGGCACGCACACCCCGACTCAGAAGAACTATTTTACCTACTCTCTGGAAAGTTGACCATGGAGATTAAAGACCAAGAACCGGTTGTTATGAAGGAGGGCGACATGTACGTCGTGCCAAAGGGCGTGACGCATAGACCAGTGGCGGAGAATGCGGTTATCATGATGGTGGAGAAAGAAGGGACTGTCAATACGGGGGACCAGACGGACTCGGAGAGGACGAAGGAGGTCAAAGATGTGAGGGGGGAGAATTGAGAGGATGGATGATTTTATCAGTACTCTTTTTCATCGTTACTCTGAGGAACAAAATAATTGGATCGCGTTTTGCCAAGTCTCACGCAGGACTTTGACTACCCTATTTTGGGTTTGCGAAAACCACGTGACTTTTCACCGAAAACACCTCCAACCTAATGGAGGAGATAGGGAAATACAGACATTACGAAACTCTCTGGAAACCAAACAAAAACTTTCTGACCTTCTGGTGGCGTATGCTTTATCTACGAAGATGAATTCGACCGTCAGAGATGAATGGATCCTCTCCAAAGCAGCACCCTCTCTCGACGATCTCACTGTGCATAACCTCCAGTCCCCATGCCACCTTGACGAAGCCATTATTCTCATCGCCTACCTACGAGGAGAAATCCCCGTCGAGGCGGCCGCACACGAAATAACGACCCCTTTGATGATAAGGAATGAGAGACGGTCCCTATCCCGCTTGACGGGTCTTCTCGCTGTTGCTTTGATGGAATGCGACTCAGACGTCGATAAGATTCTTGATTTGCTACTCGCTATACAAAACCTGCCCCCTGCAGAAAGGTTTCCATGGTGGAAACTGCCAACCTTTGGCAAGTCATGGCAGGCCTGCTACCAAAGTTATCGGGAGATTGAACCCGAGGATGTAACGTTTTTCACAAAGGCGGGGACGTTAGAAGCAAAGATGTATTTAGTTGGTCTTTATCCTGTTGATGATGACTGGGTGTATAGGGTGATGAATTTGATTTGTCTTGAAGCCTGGAATTTGGAACAGGAAATCTATGAGATCTATGCTTGGCTGGATGTTGCAGGGACAAGAATCGCGGAGAGGCTGCAGCCTGGGCAGATCAAGTCTTTTTATAGAAATTTGAGGGGTCGAAGAGGAAAGGGTTATGATATACAAGTTACTATGTATGAGCATTGGGAACATTGGAAGAAGAGGTTGTTGCAGGTTAGCTATGATGAGGAAGTCCTTTCGGCTGGGAGCAGAGAGATGGCGAGGAAATGTTATGAAATCATGAAGGGACTTGTCGTTAATCCACCCAGCCCTCTCGAAGATAGCTAAGGTATTCACTTCGTCAATCATCCAAGCTCTAATTGCTTATGTCTTTTGCTCTCTCTATACAATTGCCCTCGACGCAGACAATGAAAAGCGTAGTGCGAAATCACTAAAAACGAAACAGATATTGCAAGAGAAATAGCCAGGAAATACTTTGGCATTGTCGACGAGGCGAATGTTACTTTGTTGCTATTAGCCTTTCAATCAAAGATTACCATGGGTCGAGGTAGGCCCAGATACCTTTCGAATCCTAGTCAATAGCGTGGTGTAGCATGAACGGTGAGGCTTGCTCGATGCCGAATCAGAAGCTGGAAATATCATCAGCCCATCACCTACAGCTAGTCCCTACTTCTTTGACTAGCCATTATCATATTGCCACGTTGCTCTTCTGTGAACATTCTATTCCTTTGACGAAGAGTCTAAGCTTGGTCTAGGCCATACTCTTACTCAAGTGGGTTGGGGTTAACTGGCAACACCCTGCTTACGCTGTTTGCCGCATAACAAGTATAGCGCTAAGCAGCCGAGGTAGGAAACCAGATTTCTTTTTCTTTTGTTTAAAAAAAAGAAAAACCTACACTTATCTCAAGAAGCCAAGATGGGCTTTATGTTTAAGGGGTAAAAGAGGCTTCACGCCCTACACAACAGTGGCCGGGAGATCATGTGAAGGCTTATGTGACGCATCGAGAACTGGCGTTTTGTGGAAAGAGTCTGTCAACAGCTTGATGATATCCACACCAAGTCCCCCCCTTGTGACACGGCCGTCAGTCTAAGATCATGACTTCTTCTCGTACGCTTCATACCAGCCTCACAGGTCATGAAGAAGAAGCATATCGATCGTAATGGGACCGCGGTCTAGAACCTGCCATGAACAGCGTGGGCAGCATCAATCGGCAGATTCCCCCTACGGCATGCTTAAGTTGCCTGTGGCGTAGGAGAAAGTTTCAGCTGTAATTGCAATGGTGACGGTCGTGGCGTTGATGCGTCGATCATATTAGAACCGTTCTCGAGGTTAATTGTTCTGTTTAAGAAAAAGAAAATACAACTTAGACCAAACATGATTTATCTATGCATCTTACTTCTGCTTCTGGGATCTAGACCTGAATCTTTTTGGTAAAGAGATGCCAAGTTTCCTTAAACCAACGGAGGTTGCACGTCACTCCCGGCCGTTAACAGGACTGTCATTAGTCACACAACCAACTTAAGTTGGGTGTCAATCGATAGTGCCGAAACGAAGTGGGGTGCCCCCTACAATCTGGAATTAGCGGCTCTGACAACCTGGTGCCTGGCCAGAACACACCGCAGTCTCTCGAAGGGTTGTGGCACTCAAAGGATAGTAAATTGATACAGTA
Source organism: Fusarium caatingaense (assembly GCA_013624355.1). Classification (NCBI taxonomy): domain Eukaryota; kingdom Fungi; phylum Ascomycota; class Sordariomycetes; order Hypocreales; family Nectriaceae; genus Fusarium; species Fusarium caatingaense. Next base: position 9,654 of record JABKKP010000479.1, read on the forward strand.
GAGGCAGCATAACCAATAGACGATTCTGAGAGTCGTGCATGGCAAGGTTTGATCCCTGCTCAACTGTATAGCAAGATACCGCCCTTTGTACAAAATGATATCGTTGGAGTACTCCCTGACTTCTAAATATAAATGTCTAAATATAAATGCTTGTCTGCGTAGCAGATCCTCATACGTTTCCCCGTGGTATCTACCTACATCAAAGCAAATTTAAATTCTTAAACGTCAAAAGAACAAGAATAAGGCTCGCCGTTGGACCGCAAAGCCGGGTTTTGCCTGCACTGACCATGTTGTGCGTGCTAGTCGTGTGTGGCGTAGCGACTATTGATTTCCACGGGAAGTTCCTTACCAATCGACATTCTTCTAATTCACTATCACGACAAGTATCTTGACACTTGAAGCAGTCTGTAGCTGAGAATGATCACCTCACTTTTCCTCCTTGCCGCCAACTGGACGTCTCCGCGTGTCGTGATGCCAAGAGGAAGGAGGGTACTAGATCTAGAACTTGCCTCACCGGAAAATGGCTTACTATTGACCACCATGAAGCCTGGTGACTATCGCAGCATGCGGCTGAAATGGACTGATTCTTTCTTCCCTTTGCTGCGATGGGCAAATGCAGCTTCCAGGGGCGCAACAGTAGCAAGGTGAGCCTAAGCGGTTATTTAAACCCTCTCTTTTCTTCACATCTCAAGCTTTCTTCTTTAAGAACTTTTCAAACTCCTCAAATATTTATCCTTGGATTTTCAAGAAACAATTCTTCGGCCATCAAGGCTTTGAACAACTATGAAGTATTCTACTGTCCTCAGTCTGGCGGCCGTCTTTACTGGCTACGTCCTGGCTGGAACCCCCTCTACTTGCAGCACTACTGGGGATAACACTCCTATCAAATCTAGTTGCTGTCCTAGAGATCCCTTGAAGCGTCTCAGACGCTCTGCTAGGGAGATATTCGCTCGCACGGATAGCCCAACCTGTCCAACTCCCGAGTTCTATGGAGACTCTTGCTGTACTCATGAATTTGCCAAGCCTACTCTCGATAAAGGCACTTTCAACCTTCAGTGCGGAGCCAATGGAGTGGCAGATATTGTCAGTAACGCTGTCAAGGTCGAAATCGTGGGCTGCGACTCCGCGGATGATCTCACGAAGGATACTTGCATTCTCAAGATTTCCTCCACTCCAGCTGGCAGCATCAGCGACACTCACCTTGAGATCTCGACTTCTGCCTGGACCAGCACCAAGTACCCAACCAAAGACCCCGCCTCGTGGTCATATAATTCTTACTGCGTCAAGACCACCGGTGTATGTCAAGTGCCGCTCAACAAAATCGGAGACGGCGCTTCAGCCCTCTGTGACAAGCAATTGAGCATTGCCTACCATGCCTCTACTAGCGACGGCACCACTTCCAAGACTTGTACCGGCGATGGAACCCTTATTCCTGGCCAGCCGGGCAATCGCTGGTGGGAGTATCTCACTTTGGACTTTACTTGTCCCAAAGCCTGCGATGGCTGGTGTTGTTGCAAGAAGTCCGTGACGCCTCCTCCGCCTTCAACCAAAGTTTGCGATATCGGCACTGCGTTCGGCTATGGCGATGGAGCCAAGAATCTGAACGGCAAACCTGCTGGTCCAGCTGTGTGCGACAATGCCAACCGCTGGGGTTGGTATTTCGCTACCAGCAAGACTTCATTAAGTGGAACACTTATCGTTGGTGCCGGTGGCAACGACCTCACAAAGGGAACCACTGTCGGAACCTGGTCAGCTACAATCGCAGGGTCTGATATCACGTTCAGTTATGACTTGTACGATGACAATACTGACGGGCGCTTTGACCTTTCTTCGGTACATGTATACGCTTCGTGTACTGCACCTACAACATGCGCCCCCGGAAAATTCACGTTTAAGGATGACAGTCTGACGGGCAGTTCGGATACTTCATACACTAAGAAATTCTCAGTTGGTGGTGGTACCTGCTCTACCTACTACCTCATCTTCCACGCGTCAGTGAACCAGCAGATCCCGTCAACTGTAACTTGCCCGACTCCGGCGCAGTGAGTAGACAGGGCAATGCAATGCTGTTATTGGTGAGTGGCTGGGACCTTTAGATGACGGACGAAGTGTCGCTGAGCCAAGACCCAGCGTGAGTCGTCCGATACATGGCCCTGTATTGCGAACTCGCGTGATTGCGCCCGGCGAACCGACAGGACCAGGTTTCTTGGGGGGGCTAGTTATCTTGAAAACCACCAATATCTCTACCAGCGAAGCGGGATACAGGGTATATCATAGTTTCATGGGAAAACAGGTCTCAGAATTGGATGTAGTCACCTTCATTTGTGCAGCATCGAGGAACCACTTCACCCCCCTGGGTAGCCAATCCTGATATGTTTTTCACTTTTCTCTTCGAAGTGTTTACCTGCAGGTGTTATTTGTTTTCACAATCAAGCTTGTATTTTTCATATAGCAATCACCGAATAAGGACTTCCATGTAATAGGTTAAAATCAACGGGTATCTATGTGATAACTGCAGCACATAGTATAAGTTTATTGAAGAAACATGCTTCTCATCGGGCCAGCATCATTCATATCGCCACACAATTTCAGCAAAGACTGCTCATTCCTTCAACAGTCCCAGCCATTTGCGGTCATGTTCCTCTTTGTTTACACAATCAGGGGGCTGTTCACCTTGCAGTGCTGGCCAGGTCACATAAAGCTTGGAAGTGACGCGTTGATTGGCACGCAAGCGCAAGCTGCCAGCTGCCAAAGAATTCACCTGAAAGCCAGCGCAAACAAACAACGAAAGCCCCACCTTATACCAGAGATTACAAGAGCTGCCCACGGCCTCTCTTCCTTCTAACTTTTCCTTCCACCTTTCCCATTTCACCAAAACGACAAAACTGCCTTCGTGATGGCAGACGAACGTGCTAAGATGACCAGCCAGGAAGGCACCGATCATGGGCCTCTATGCATTCGACCTCTGGCTTCGTCCACCAGCGAACCCGGCCCGCATTCGCTGTCCTTGCCGGAACGACTAGACCGCCTTCGGGACAACGCAGAAGTTCAGCGAATCACTCCACTAATCACTTCCCTGGCCTACAAGAACGATAAAGACGTCAAGAAACTTCTTAGGCAATTCGACATCGACATTCAGATGATCGTTGAGAGATGCCCACCACAGTGGTACGAGGATGATACCCTATGGAATATCGTCCAGGAATGCTGTCTTGAGATTGTCACCCACGGTAGCCTAGAATCCGACTTCTACTTCATTGCCAATTACCCGCGGTCGCGAGACGAATATGACGAAGAGCAATATGAGCGATTCGACAAGATGAGAGATCGTACCAGACGGATATGGGCGCGATTCTGGGCCGTGTCTTTGAACCGTTGCCGAGGAGGTCCAACATTGTTCGTATCACCAACGCCCTTCTCTCGACGTGAAACAGGGATGCTGCTTCGCGACCCCCCGAAATACCTCTTCCGAGTGTACGACTCCAAGAGCAAGGGCATCAACTCTCCCAAGATCATTGCTTCGATCCGACACTCCACTATGGAACCTCCCATTCCTAAGATCAACATTCTCTTCGGCAACACAAAGCAGCCTCCGACAGATGAGGAGAAGCAGTTGGCTTCCAAGAAGTTGCATAGCCATCTAATTGGACCTAACCTCGATGACGAAGCCGGCAAGGCGGAGATTCTTCAGCATGACAATCTTGTGTCTTGGAGCAGCTCCTTGTTGTACGCGATTCAGTATGCCAACTTACGATTCTGTAAGTCGGGTGAGGACGTCGCCATCTGTGTCGTTGACACTACTCAGTTTCCCAAAGGTCAGTTCGTCAGGGACTGGGATCTACTCGAATATTTCAGCCACGGAAACCTCACCCCCGAAGAGGACGCTTTCAGCAAGCTTCGACGATCGAGTGTCAGGGACAACAATGGAGAGTATCTGTCCCAGGGGATGCTACAGGTTGAGGGCCGATCGTACACAATATCCTTGAAGGCATTGAAGGAAGCCGGACTTTGGGACCTATATCCTGAGTTCGATATCAACACTGCAACACCAGATGCGCCAGTCCGATCCGAGTGCGAGAAATGGATCAACCTACTGAGAGGGTTTTGGGGAGAACAAAGCGCAACCACCAAGGAACACATTGAGCTTGCACGAAATATCGCGACCAGTTGTTTTGACCCTTTCAGCGAGACTGACATCACTTTACTGCTTTTGGCCTTCCACAATCGTGATCTTGTAAGAGAAGGTAAGGCGCCCACCTGGAAATCCACTATGCACAAGTCGCTAACTTATTGGCACCAACTCACAGGCAGTACCTCGTTTATGCCAGATGAACCGATCGAAGTCAGCCGGTGGTGGGATCTGACATGCAGTATGAAGAAGCTGCGTGCTGCTGATCCTTTGGACAACCTGTTTGTTTTGAAGCCGAACGATGTTACTTCCGGGGCTGAGCGACCGGTGCCACAAGATGAGAGAATCCTTCTGTGAGAGACGCAGATTTGACGGAAGGAGGAAGCGGCTGTGCTAGATTGTATGCATGAGGACTTTGACAGGGGAACTTGTATCACACAGGTTTTTCTATGATGATGGTAGTCAATTAATTCTGTACTTTAGATTGTGCATCATCCATTTTGAAGTCACGCCGCAAGGCGTAAGGAGAATTGACCGTTGCCAAGACAAGAGACGAAATAACTCAGTCACTGAATTCTGACTTGGACTATCATTTAGGCTGGTTTATTTCTGTAGACTCAGTCTTAGACGACATTTGTTCTGTTACCCACCTAACTCACCAACCGTGCGCATGATCTTCGTTTGAACCCAACGGTCATGCAAGTGATTTGTGATAGCGCTACTCATGCAGGGACACTTGATCTGCCAACTCAGAGACAAGTTGTCAGGCACTAGTTCATTTCTAGATGCATTGTCTGAACACGTCGACTATGTGTTGGCCTGGATGCCTGGATGTCTGACCACTGTCATAACGAAACAACTCTAATCATCAACTGAATTATCGCCTCTCGAGTGGGAACGATATCGGCTCCATTTAGCTTTAGATTAAGAGGAGTATTCAGCCCGGGCGCAGATTTTGGAAGGTTATTGCTGCTACACATCTTCACCGTATTTTCCTTCAAGCAGAATTTGTCTCTGCTGTCATTGATCCCTTGGCTTCTTCCAGACCCGGAAGGATCTCAGAATAATCTGGTAAATCTTTTCATCCGAGACCTAACCATAGGTCGGCCGATTGGGGAATTTTACAAATTTCAGGCATACACATTTCCTCCTTCACTGGAAAGTATATCCACTCCAGTACTGGAAGCACGGTTGGCAATGGTCCTGAATACAGCGATCAGAGCCTCTTTTGAACAGTCTATCAACGTGGGCGCGAATGAGATATCTCCATCGTCTCAATTTTTTATTGACTCTACTACTCTCATGAATCTGTTACTCCTCTTGCCGACTGGGGCAACAGTACAGGAACTTGGATGGAATTTACGGATCGGAAATACAAGGTGAACTGGGTTTGGATGAGCATATATAGTGTTTCCAGTCTTGCTATGGTAGTTTTCACCATCGGACATGTTGCGCTCCAGTACAAGATTAGAACCCCGGATATTTTCAATAGCGTCTCGAGTTTGACTAGAGATTCGCGATACATGGCTGTCCCAAATGGGGGAAGCACATTGGATGGTATCGATGGGATAAGGTTCCTGAAGAATGAGCGTGTGAGCATAGGCGACGTTCAGCCGAACAGCATTCTTGGGAAGATTGGGTTTACCAATTCGAACAGTGCAGGCCTCGAACGCGATAGAGAATACGAGTAATCGTTGAAGTGGCGAGAAGGTGGCGGGAACAGAAGCCAGGGAGGGTGAAGAGGGCCGGTGTTCGGACGCCGAATTTCTAATACCTCACTGCTTGCACAACACAGTGCCACACATTATGAAATCCAAGATAATCAATTCAGTATCAAAACAATTTCTGTGTCAAATTTCCTTTTCCAACCCAAATGCAAATCCAAACGCTCAAACCATCCCAAGTCGTATTCGCATGCAAAACGTTAATTCATCTCATCTGACCATCCAGTCAAGCCTCCATCTCCAACGTCCGACCTGCATTCTCCTCATCCCACTCATCCTCAACATCCACATAACTCCCCTCCAACGAAGGAGCCCTACGTCTTCCATTACCACCGTACAACTGATCCAACTTTCGTGAATCGAGGAAAATGTTCTGCATTTCTGAAACGAGGTGTTCTTCTTCGGCGTCTTCGTCGGCGGCGCGGACACGGTAGCGTACTACGCGACGACCGACACCGGATGTGAGGAAGGGTTTCAGGAATGAGAAAACAGACCATGCGAAGCGAGCGAAGAGATACTCGCGACTTCCCTCAGCGAGTGTTTCGACGGGTCGATTTTGATAGAGTGCCGTGAATTCTGCTTCACGACCGTCGAGAACGTGAAGAACATATTGAGGCGAACTTTCTCTACCATCTGGTGATCTTGCGATTTTGGGAATGAGTGCAAAAACACTTTGGTCAAAGCAAACGTAGAGATCGGCCTTTAGAGGAAGAATGTTGTGCGGGTCGTCGATTGTATGTGATCCTCCACCGTAAAGACCCATGCCGTTCTTGTTAAACCATTGTTGTTCTTCGCGGGGAATTAAATGCGCCCATGTAAATGCGTAGCTGGTGTTTGTGACGGCGCATCGCTTGCTGTGGAGAGTGGTTGAGCAAGCAGGTGGAGCCCACCAATCCGGCAATTCATCGTGAGGAAATTTCCAATCTCTAAAGCTTGGAACAATCGGATATCGTTCTATCGCAAGTCAGTATTTGTGATGTTAAGTCTTGGCGGTGATAACATACCTTCACCATCCACAAAGAACCAATAATCCCTGTTCAGCAAAATCTGATCATCATCCGAAACAACATCCTTGCCCTCAGCATCCCTCGCCAAGCGTCCACTCCCAAAAGCATTATTCGCAATGATTTGGCACGCTGTGAGAGCAGTTTTGAAATGAACACCCCAAGCCCCTCTCAAAGGCTCATAATCAACGCGCGGCAAACAGAAGAGGAGATTCAACGGCTTCAAATAACCAGGGTGGTAAAAGCGGACCTGGTCGCGGTTCAGGTCGCGGATTTCCAAATTGGAGACGGAAGTCAGTGAGCGAGGCATTGGAATGCGATGCTCTAGGTTGCTGAGTTGTAGGGAACGCGGAGTAGAATCTTCTTCTTCTGTGGAAGACAAAAGACCCATGACGTTCTTTTGTCTTTTGCTGCAGGTTTCGGAGAACAAGAGTCAGCCACCGCACATGATGATGACGTAGAGTGAAGACACACTTACGCTAAGCTTGAAGGTTCTAGAGCCCAGAATCCGTACATTGTTAGTGTCAACGGGTAAATCACGGAAAGACGTTGAAGATTAAAATAAAAGTAAAAATATATATTGAAGAAGATACTATCATTTATACAATTCATTTTTTCACATTTTTTTCGCCGCCCGACATTGCACTACACGTGTCAGTGGCCAGTGACAGCTGTTTTGCATACTGGCGAAACGTCTGGCTCCAATAGTTCATAAGCGAGTGGGACACCATTCCCCATATTTTGTAACGCTGTAAACTGATCTACAGGCGGTGAGCGGCATAAGGTCGAGGCATCTTGACCGCGTGTGTAGACCCGATCTCGCCAATGCGCATGTTGCTAAAGGTGACTTCGGGGTTGGGCTCGACCTTGACAATGTTCTTGGGCAGACCTTCTTCCTTGGTGCAGGGTCCGGCGCCGGGGCCCTTTCCGTCGAGCCACTCCATGGAATCGCCCTCGCTCCACCAGACAGACATGGCGAGAACCATGCCGCGGGTCATGGCGTCTCCCATCTCGGTTGTGCCGCCAAGACGGAGATAATCGTCAGCGTTGCTGGCCTTGCAGTACTGGTCTGTGATAATGTTTCCAGTAACCTTGGGAGGTCCAGGAAGAGTGACGACAGCAGACTTGATGACCTTGCCGTCTTGGATGTAGTGGCGGTGCATCTCCTTGAGGTTGCCCTGCTTGTCGGCGGGGAACTGAGAGACGACGGTGAACTTGCGGGTTGTGTCGACCTTGAATTCCTTGCCGCGGCCGTAAAAGTCAGTGACGTTGTTGCGGTTGTGGTTCCAGCCGCAGCCAGCCTTGTCGCAGATGCCCTCCTTCTTGCACTCGTCGCCTGTGCAGCCGTACAGGCCGGGGACGCTGCAGGGGTGGGGAGCGATGTGGGTAGCGCGAGAGTTGGCTTCCCAGATGTCCATCTCGTTACAGCAGACACCCTTGCCCTTGATGTTGCCCTAGAGAATCAATTAGTCAAGATCAAAATCAACAGTATCAGGTTCACTTACAACTCCGTTGATGAAAGGTGTGACATAGCACTGAGCATCACAGTATCCGGCACCCTGCGCAGCACCAAGGGTGCTGTATCGGCTAGTGCTCTTACCACCATCGGCAGGCATCTCAGAAAGATACAAAGCACCGTTCATACCACAGGGAAGCTTCTGAGTCTCAACATCGAAAGAGAACTCAGCGCCGGTAAGCTTGAGCATCTCATACTTCTTCTTGTTCTTCTCAAGCAGGTAAACACGAGGAGAAACAGACTGTCCGTTCCTCAACATCTCCAGACGAAGAGCGCTGCCAGAGGTAGTAATACCCTTGGCCTTGTACGCAGCCAGGTCCATGCCAGAGAGCTTGCAGTTCTTGGCACATGTCTTCTCATCAGGACAAGCCTTGGGGTCAGCGGCTTCACCCCAGTCACCACAGTTCTGGCCGTTGGACTGGCTGATGCCGTGGAGTTCAGCGTCGGCGACGATGTAGTTTGTCGTCTTCTTGCAGCCGCCGGCTTTGGTGCAGCGGTAGGTATCGATCTTGGGGTGAACCTCCTTGGTCTTGTCGGCAGATTGGCCGACGGCGACGTGGGCCAGGAGGGTTGAGAGGAGAAGAGGAGAGAACTTCATGTTGGGCTGTTGTGAGTGAGTGACTGAGTGATGAGGAACAAGAGGATCCAATACATCTCGGAAGTCGGTTTATATCTATGTTTTTTGACAGCTCGCGATCACACATAGCTCCATGGGGATATACTGGGGTCGGCCAATTTAGGACGACATCCGAAAAAGCCAAGTCGAGATCATCACGACTTTGGATGAATTGGTCCGATTAAACTCAGTCCATTTCCCCCATAACAGTAACATTATACCAAGTCTGTCCAATCAAGAACCCCAGACCTCCGCGCGCTCCGATGTCCCGATTCGAATTAAGGTGTTCTCCCGTCTTCAAAGGGAACATCTACCGAATTCCGGAGTAGTAGAAATTGCGGGTGAAGACCCCTGGTCCAGAATGTGGGGATTGAGAGAGTCAGGAGTTGCGGCCCGTGAAGCCACGGGCGACAAGTTTCAGAACCCCTGTCCAACGTTGCAATTATCCACCTACCATGGCAAAAGCTATCGAAAGAGCTGAGCGGATATGATGGAGGCTTCTGTCCTAGCGGGATGGAGAATCTCGGGCGTGCGGACCGACGCGAAATGTCGGGGGTTCTTGGACAAGACTTGTGATCAATAGTTTCTCGGGCTTGGTATTAATTGAGGTTACGTGGACGGAAAGAAGGAATTGTTTTCCAAGCGAGAAAAATGGGTTATCATTTGAGAAGAGTAAAATATGCACTAGAGTAGAAGGTCCACGCGCTACTGTAGAATTATGCTGTAGGTAGGTATGCGGTTTAAGGTACGGTACATACAGGATCTCATCTATGTCTTAGATAGCTTATTTGCAGCTGTTCCTGACGAAACAAGGTTCTCCCTGCGGGGAAAGGTCTTCCCCGTGGAGCAGAATAGCCGGATGGACGGCTGAGCCTCTTTTTTGCATGGGGTTGTGTTTGCCACAGATTGCGGATGGTACATTATGCGTTGATCATTGGTTTGGAATTAATGATTTGCTGGTCATGCCTCAGGGTCGACACCATTACAGTAGCATAGACCATAGAGAACCGCCCATAGATCATGAGTAGACCCATAGATCCATCCTGAGTAGCCCATTAGGGTACATGATCTGGTCTCCATTCTGCCAGGGCGGCTTTTCCCCGGTCAAAGTCTATCGGATATGATTAACAAGCTTCCGAATGTCAGATTTCTATCGTCCCATGACCCTTCACGCCGCGCATCAATGACGAAATCTCCATCTTGGCTTTCTCGAGAGGTGCCACTTCGAAAACCAGCCACTGGCCACATGGCTTTTTTGCTAATTAACCCATCCTGACCCTGAAACTTCAGGCAAACTAAACACTCGGTGTTGAGGCGGCTAACGGAGGTGGTCCCATGGTTCCGGTAGCGAAGTGAAAGGGGTCTAGGAAAAGGCACTAGACTATGCAGCTGTTTCGATGTTTATCGGTCCGAAGCATTAGTGACTGTTGATCTGAGGAGTTCGTCCCATGTTTAATCTAACGTATTTACATGTGAAGAATGAAGATATCGTGTGGGTGGTGGTTACCCTGTACTGTTGGGGACAAAGCCAAGCTTGACGCTATCTCAAGATCTGAGAACGCGCTCAACCCTATTTTATTCGATGCAATTGACTATGTTATGTGGTATGGAGGGAAAAGCTATCAAAGAAAGTCGAAAGCAAGAAAATGCTAAGGTTTCTAGTCGAAACGTGCTGCTTTCTCAGCAGTTGAAAACAAAGTGGTGAGTTCAGATTATAGGCGAAACACACCATAGGATACTTTTGATGTTTCAAACAAAGCTAGCATACAGAAATATGGCTTGATGCATCGCTAAGACCACATTCCAAGTCCCTTTTCAATTCCTATTTGCCGTAGTCCATCGATAAGCCGGATCAATTGGATGCTTCTCAACCTCAACGACAGGCATACCGCCAAGCGTAAAGCCACTAGCAGTGCTATCAACAGAACGACGGTTATTTGTGTCTCTTTCATTCATGACCTGTTTGTATCTCCTTGATGCTGGAGATGCCAGGGCACTGAGGGAGAAGCGACGCTTGGAGCTGGATGTCTCTTAGTCATCGAGATAAAAGAGGGACAGGCTGTGGGGACGAACTTGGGAGCCATCCTGTGGGTTAGTTGGGTTATTGGTTTGCTGTTGATATAACAGTTTATTTGTGAGTTTTTGAATTTGCTTGAGCTTGCTTTGAAGTTCTCGTTGATCGTCGTCCCTCATGCAGGGCAGCGTTGTTTTATAGACAGTCCACGATGATCGATACTGGCCTGAGAAACCATCCTTCTTTACGATTATCATTGCTAAGAGTGAGCATTTGCCATTGCGAAATTCTATCAGCCACCGCAGACATCATCGCCGTTACAGCAATCAACCCTCCGGCTCCCATGAGTGACATCAGCCTCACCCCGACAAAACACCGCGCCGCAAAGATGACGCCGTCTTTATTTAACCACTTATATAACCGCCCAATAAAAAGTAAACGTCTGACCAAGCTTTCGATAAGGGACTTTTTGAAGCAGGTCATTACGTGTGGAGTAGAACCCTGAAGATCAGGAATGCGTCATGAGGTTTGCTTCACTGACAATATGGGGAAGTGAGTGGACAATGAGTTTTCTGTGCCGCTTGGGGCTGTAGACACAATCACAAGACTGATGGTAAGTGGCAACTCAATGACCTTTCACTCTAGCTATTCGTCGTCGCACAGATGATGCCAGTTAGAGCACAATCCCTCATTAAAGTCCTTCTCATCCAATAAAGCATCATTTCTCCAACATCCCTTTCAACGCCACAATAACTTCATCAACCCTCCCAACTAAACTCAAATGACTCTCCCCCTCAAAAATCCTCAACTCCGCCTGAGGAATCAACTCAACAGCTCTCTGACTAACCCTCAAAGGCACATTAATATCCTGATCACCATGCCACATAATCATCTCCCCCTTCTCGACCTTGACATCCTCAAGCTTGAAACCCCAATCACTACCGTAAAGATTCGCTTCCCAAGCCGCTGCATACCCGCCGTGCTTCATAGAAGCGCGTGTAGAGTCAAGAAGCGCCCTTCTAAGAACCTTGTTCTCAGTCCAGGCTTTTGCATCCTCTGGTGCTCGGGCGACCATGTCTTTATCCATCATATCTTCGAACTTCTCAGGATGTTCGTAATCGCGTGCTGTTGTGCCGAGGGCTTTGTCCATTAACCATCCCAAAGGCGTAGTAGCATAAGGCGCGACGTTGAACAAAATCCTCGATATGACGAGCATACCACTCGTGCCAAATTCGATAGGCATACAACCAGCTATCGTGCCAATACCAATTAATCTCTCTCTCGGAATCTCTTTGAAACAGGCAATAGCATAAGGCCCACCGCCCGAAACACCAAGAACAGTAAACCGCTTCACAGAAAGCAGATCAGCTAGTTCGATGACATCTTTGGGATAATCTAGCAAACCTCTGTTCTGTTGAAAAGTTGAGTCGCTGTACCCTGGTCGTGATGGAGCGATGATGCGAAGACCGTTTTTTAAAGCTGAGGCGTGTGTTAAGATGCCTTCGTGATGAGCCCCGGGAAAACCGTGGAAGTAGAATGTGGTTGGTGCATTTTCGTCTTGGTTGCCGTAGATTGCGTAGGCTACTTTTCGGCCGTCGGAGAGGGTGGCCATGTGTGTTTTGTGGTCTTCCATAATGAATTTTAGCCACTTCTGCGGCGCAGTTTGTGACGATGAGAAATGATCGGTATGAGTTGGTAAGACAAGATGACAGAAAACGGCGCTTGTCAAGAATATATGAGATCACGTGCGTCAGCATCCGAAAGCTTATCCTTCAGGGCCACGAATCCTTCAAATTTCTCTTATCAGAGTCTAGTCAACTGCCGAAACCTCTAGATTAATCCTGTAGGATTCTAATCAAAAGCAGGTTCAGGCTTAGACCCATAAGGAATAATCCTAACCATATGCCTCCTCTCCGAATCCTCAAAATCCGGCACAGCCGAATGCGCAACAGTCCTCTGATCCCAAACCACTACCGTGCCCGTCTCCCATTTAACCCTACAACTAAAATCTAAACTTCTCATATGGTTCTTCAAAAATCCAAGCAAATGATCTGACTCCTCTGGCAGGAAACCCTCGACGGATCGTGCAATGGTAGGATTAACAAACAGTGAAGGTTTTCCTGTAACGGGATGTTTGATAACGAGTGGATGCGTCGCGTTGATGGCTTCTGCTAAAGCGCGCTCTGTGCCTACGCGTTTAACCTCGCCTTCTGAAGCAGATGTATGGTGCAGGTTCAAGTGCGAAAGGGTTTGGCGGAATGCTGGGGAGAGAGCTTCGTAGGCTGCTGTTAGGGATGTAAATGCTGTGTCACCGCCGCCGGAGGAGGGGATTTCGAGAACCCAGAAGAAACTGGTTGATGGGACGTTGGGAGTGAATGTTTGGTCGATGTGCCAGAGATCATAGGTTGTCCGTGGACCGAGGAGCTTTCTCAGATTTCCTCTGCATCGTGTGAGTGATTGCTTCAAATAGGTTGATGAGGGACTTACGCCTTCTCATCTGCGTAAACAACGTGGAACTCGGGTCCTGTGCCCTTTGGATATCCCATCGTGGGATGTTGATGAAGTGGCCCATAATGCCTCACAATCTCCCTCTGTCTATCAAACCCGACATCCTTAAAGTTCTGCTCTCTCTAAATACCCGTTAGTTGATATTCCCCTCATCGGGCACAAAATTACTCACGAAAACCACGACTCCTCGCTCAGCAGCCAACAAAGCCAACTCATCCAATCCCTTCTTATCCAACTCACTGATCTGCACACCTCTAATCTCCGTTCCAACCCTCGGTGTAATCTTCTCCACACGCGTCGCGCCTCTGAGTAAACTCTCCTTTGCGGGATCAGCCCGCAGACCCGGCTCGTCCGCTTCAAACTCGGGAATGGGCACAGGCTTGCTGTACCCGTCAGCGCGAGTGGGTAAATAAGCAGGATACAACGGTTCAGACATTTTAACGATGTCAAATCAATCTTCTCGAGTAAGAATGAGGGGATCTTGTAGACGATCGGAGGTAGGCCGATAGAATTAACCGTTTAGGGATAGAGTTTTGGCGGGGAGAGATCGAGATCTGCAGGGCTGACGATGGTCCTCGGTTACATTCATCCGGAGAATCTCCATTATCCAATCACTAAAACTCTTCAGCATCGGCACTTGGAATATCCGAGCTTGTGGTAAAAGCTTGGTAATGATGCTTATCCGAAAGACTACGGGAAGTTACCGCAGCCCGTGGCTCTAGAACTCAGTCTAGAACCATGGGTTGCACTCGCCTACGTAGTGGATTTGGAACTAGTCGGCAGTGGCTTGAAAATCTTTGGTTAAATCTCTCGTCGATCACTTTCCCAAACTCACGCTCCAACTCCTCACCTTTTTTTCTCCTCTTCACCTTTTTGCAGATCCAGAAATGTCTCCGCCGTCGAGTCTGAATGATGTAGAAGACCAGACAGAGTCGACATCATGGTTGGCAAAAGTCCATCCATATTTTAAAAATCCATCGCATGTCTTGGTTTTCAAGTTAGATTGCCTGTTGCTCGTGTGGGCGTTCATAGCGGGTCTTTTCAAGGTGTGTTCTGCCGATCATCAATCAGCCTCAGAATTAATGATTTAGGATATGGATCAATCTGCTACGACAGCAGCTTTTGTTTCGGGCATGAAAGAAGACTTGAACCTCTACGGTAATGAACTCGTTGAGTTCACGACGTATTTCTCTATCGGATATGCCCTCTTCATCGTCCCGTCGCAACTTATCCAGACGCGCGTTCGACCATCCCTCTTTCTACCAGTTTGTGAAATTATCTGGGGTCTCTTCACGCTTTTCACTTACAAAGCGCCGAATGCAAAGGTCATTTATGCGTTGAGATTTCTTCTTGGTGTGTTCGAGTCTACGTCATGGCCTGGGATCGTGAATTTGATCTTCAACTGGTATGACCCCCGATTTTCAATGCGGCACGCAGGTTAATCAATGATTAATAGGTATCGCCCTGAAGAACTTGGAAAACGACTCGCCATTTTTGGTGTCAGTGGCGTAGCAGGAAATATGTTCCTAGGCATCGTCCAAGCAGCGCTCTACAAGAACCTCAACGGCGTCTCCGGACTCGCAGGCTGGCAATGGCTTTTCATCGTCAGCGGCATCATGACAATATTCTGGGGTTTTGTCGGTCTTCTCGTCATCCCTGATTCACCCGCAATCACAAGAGCTCTTTGGCTTACAGACGCTGAGAAAGAGCTTTCACGACTACGGATGAATGACAGTGGTGTCAAGACTTCCAAGATCATCCCTTTCAAGACTTTGCTTCATAAGATGAAGTTACTCGTCTTGAGCCCTTTATCTTATCTGTTCCTGGCAGCTTATTTACAGTTTGCATGGAGTCAACGCGCCAATTCATATTTCTTACTCTTTCTCAAAGGCCTCACACTACCAGATGGCACTCCACGATATTCGATTTATACTGTCAACCTCATTCCTTTAGGTGGCTATGCAATCAGTATAGTCTGCAACATCGGCCTAAATGCCCTCAGCGACTGGAAAGATTGGCGATGGCAGGTCAGCGTCGGCGCCGCGACAGTTCAACTCGTCGCAACATCGGTTCTGTCAGGCTGGCCCTCTTCCTGGCATACGATCATGGCATTCTACTTCCTCACCTTTGCAACAGCAGCATGGGGATATGCATTGCTCGCATGGCTAGGCGATATCCTTCGCAAAGAACCTGAAGTAAGGTCTATCTTGGTTGCGATAGCTATTACCTTGACCTACGTCGGACACGCAACTATCCCTTTACGAGCATGGAGAGTCAGTGATTCACCGAGATATCCAGTTGGTTTCCCTCTGGCTGCTGCATTTAGTGCGGGGAGTATTATGGCCATCTTGGGGATTTTATGGTATGTGAGACGATATCCGCAGGTCATGAGCTGGGGACTGGACCCTGTCAAGGATACAGCTGTTGAGGAAGAGATCATCCCGAGAAATGATGACGATGATAGGAAGCGACCTGACGAACGGAGTAGCCAACTTTAGTGGTACTGGGAAATTGTTTATGAGAAATGACATAAGCGAGCCAATTTGATCATCGCGTATTGAACATTGTCGCAAGAGCCCAAGGGTCAAAGCGATTTAGTAATTTTATTACTGTCACACTGGAGACTAGAATATACCTCTCTTGAATTATGAAGCAACATGCGCCCTATGACTCCATCCGTCAAGGAACCAAACACCAGACAGCCTACTAACAATATACGCCCACTGCCTCGCAATCACCATAGCAATGTGATCCTTGCCCCGAACAAGATCCACAAACTTGTCATCAAGATTAGCAGGCCACCACAAAACGTGTCCCCACGTTTTCGGTCTTGCTTCGACACGAAGGATCCATATTCTCAACGAGACAACAGCCTGTTGATATACAGTGTCGAGTGCACTTACTCCACCCATACCTTCGAATTCGCTTTCTATGTACTTCAACAGAAGGAGACTTTCCGCGTCGTCAGACGATGGTTTATGCCTGATCATCTCGTCTTTTTTTCGGTCGTTGACGAAGTTTGGTGCAATAGCTCGCGTTAACTGCGCACCGTTGCTTAAAGCGACGATTGTGTTGGGTATATAGTCTTCCCCGGGTTGAATGCCTGCTACACCCATTTCGAAAACAGATACAATCATGGCAAAAAGAACAGAAGCCACCCAATCTGACCGGGTGGATATCTTGCGGAAATCTTGCAAGGCTGTGATGTGTTTCTGGTATGCTTCAAGATAATCTCCCAAGGACGTCATATGCATCGTCCTCCGTGTATGAAGCACTGTTAAAGCTTCGTAGCCATGTTGCAAGAAGACGTGTGTGTGGATAAGGTTGTTTGTGATCGGTTTCCACATTTCTACCACTGGGTTGCCTGGGTCGATGGAGAGTAGTTGGCCGACGTGGATAGGCATGTGGACTACTTCCGTGACGGGAAGACTAGGACGCAAGAGTTCAAAGTCACACTTTTCCTTGCGCCTCTCACAGTTTGAGCAGACATAATATCGAACGTCGCACTACCAGTGTCAGTACTTAAACCCCGGTACTTCCGGTAGGTGCATACCTTAACGCGACGCTGCTTGCACTGTCCACAGCCATGTCGTCCCTTAGAGTGCCACTTGCGAGATGGCATGTTGAGTACGAAGTAGTGTACGAGGTGAATGACAGACGCCAAGTTGGATTGAAACGGAGAGGATGAGGATCACAAGATGAAGGGTTGATAGGGTGCATTATACATGGCTGTGCTAGGCTCGATGGGGTATGGTGTACGAGGAGGTGAAGGTGACGAGGATTGGTGATCGACATCAGCCCTAGTCGAGCTGTTAAGCCTCTACTGCGCCACATGGAGTCTACGTTGTAGTTTGTTTGGGGAATAGTGTACGGCAGTTGGCATCATTCTTGAGATGATAAGGCATAAATGCTGGATCCTGAGTTGTAAATCTTCAGCATAGCCATGAAGATCCATGCAATTTTAATGGAAGAGTCGGGCGTCAAACCGCCTCAACCTAGTAGACGAAATCATCCGAGCAGCTTATGTCACATCAGGCGGGCATTTAGTCTGTTTTATTTTGACAGGCTAAGCCTTCATTGACAATTATTTTGTTACCCATCTGTCGGATTGTTAGTCAAGGTTATGATGATTTGCGAACGACAGGCAATCTGATCAAAGATATAAGAAGCCGTATAGTCCTTCGACACAAAGACATCAAGTTCTCATACATTACATCGCCCTTAACCACATCGAAATTTCACCATCATGCATCCTTCCACTACCTTCACATTCAGTCTCTTAAGCAGCCTCACCTTGGCATGCTCCCTTCACAACTCCGGAGATCCTCCCGCAACATCCAACTACCGCAGATCCACTCCCAACCCTTCTACACGAACAGCCATTCACGACATCCGCATCTTCAACGGCCGGGCCTTCACCCATCCCAGAACAATTTGTCTAGACAACGGTCTCATCACATCCCTAGCCTCTTGCCCAGATGCTCCCGTTCAAATCAACGGCACCGGCAAATTCCTCCTCCCAGGTCTCGTCGACTCGCATGTACATCTCTCAGACGTCCATTCCCTCGAGGACTTTACTTCCTACGGCTGCACAACAGCGATGCATATGAACTGCCAGAACCTAACACAATGCGATATCTTGACCTTTCAAGAAGGTCACGGTCTCGCTTCTGTTAAGCGTGCTGGACGGTCAAGTGTGGGTATTAATGGTTCGCACGCGAAGAATGAACCGACGAGGCCCAAGGATGAATTCATTTATCCGAACACAAGTGGGAAGGTGTTTACGGAGTGGCAGTTTGGTAATGAAAGTGACTTCCACAAGATCACTGCTGAAGTCAATGGACCGACTCTGGAGCAACAGATTGATATGGTCAATACTGCGCATGGGGAGTTTGGAAAGCAGACTATGACACATGCTGCGGATGTTCTGGCTTATCAGCAAGCTATCACTTCTCGAACTGACGGTATACAACATGTGCCAGACGATGGTCTGCTGTCCGACACCATGATTCGGAGAATCAAGGCTCAAAACCAATTTGTCACGCCGACACTTAATATCTACGAATTTGGGTTCCGCGATCCCCTTCTACAGAAATACTTCAGCATCCAAGCCACCTCCAACCGGTCCATCGAGCACGCCGAAACCAATGCCAAAGCTCTATACAAAGCCGGCGTTCCCCTCATCGTCGGCACAGATTCCATAGGAAAACTGACCATGAACGGAAGTTCCGTCGAGGTTCCATTAGGACTCAGTGTTCATTTCGAAATGCAGAACCTCGTCAATATCGTCGGTATGTCGCCTACCGAGGCTATCAACGCAGCTACCAGAGAAGCTGCCAAGTGGCACCGAGTGCCGGATAGAGGTACGATTGAAGTTGGAAAGAGGGCTGATCTATTGATGCTTGGGTCTAGTCCTCTGGTGAACATTACGAATACCCTGGATATTGAGAAAGTTTGGGCTCTTGGGGTTGAGGTATCGCGGGTTACGAAGCGCGATGGAGATGAGATGGGCAATCCGGCTTGTACTTAAGGAGGATTCTGAGGTCCTATTACCGCAATTATTTCCTATCTATAGAACGTCTCTCAATATTTGAAGCTACTTTATCTCAATAGTCAGGACCTTGAGAAGTAATTCATCTAAGCACTATTATGCTGGTCAATTGAAGAAGTGATCTTTTAGCCTTTAGGGCGCTAAAACAAAGCAGCCTAGAAGCTGGTCTTAAGCTAGTCAAATTATTTCGTCTCTTAGGCCATCTTCCTTCTAATGACAGTACCCTTTCAAATCTATCTATATCCAGCACAAACATCCCTATAAACATTCTTCTGCAACCCCTCCGCATCAGTAGGAACATATCCCAAATACGTAGCATAAGAATACGTCCATCTCGGATCATCAGTCTCAGTCTTCCACGTCCAATAAATCCATCCGCTCATTCCAGGCTCCTCATACAACTGCTGCTGCGCTGTAAAGAACTTGTTAAAGAAGTCCTTGTCTTTCCAATCGTAGTCTGAAGTCATGCTCCATTCGCCAGTGAAGGTAAAGTCTTGACCGTCTACCACACGATTATCCGTGCAGGCGCTGTGCATCAGCTTGGAGGGGTCGGCGTTGCTGTGTTGATCATCATTGAGGGCGAAGCCGATGTAGTTGTGGTCGTCGAATGCGACGAGGGGATCGTTGGCGATGGACGATTGGGTGCGAGGGTCACCTGAGTCCCATTTCTTGGACATGAATTGAACATGAAGTTTCTTGTCATCAGAAACCTTCAACTTGGCTTCAATGTCGCGAACAGCTTTGAGAGCAGCAGGATAGTATTTCTTTACCAGGCCTGGATCTTGACCTGGAGCTGGATACCGATTGCCCGCATCATGCTTCGACACAGGTTCGTTGAGAACCTCAATCATGCCGACCGTCTTGTAATCAGGATTGTTGTGAATACGATCTGTCATCCAAGCAAGCCATTTCTCCGCACGACCGAAGTTATAGTCATTGTAGAATCCAGCGGGCTTATTGTTCTGACCCGTGAAGACATCCTCTTGCTGTCCGCCGGGCGCACCGTGAAGATCCATGATGACATAGATGCCCAACTCGGCAGCTTTTTTCACAACGGCATCGAGGTAAGGCAGCATTCGATCGCCGTCCGCAAAAGGTTCGGAGTTCTTGTCCACGATATCTGTGTAAGACCAGTATCCGATCGGGATGCGAATGGTGTTGAGGCCAACATCGTGGACTGATTGAACGGTGGCGGGATCAATCCACGTTTTCCAATGTTCTTCGAAGCGCTTATTTCCTGTTTCGCGGTTGTCGCCTTTGTAGTGATCGTTCATGCAATCAAACTCTGATTCGGAGTCGCCGCATTTGAGGAGGTTACTCCATGTGTTTTGTTGTAGCCATTTTTCACAGACCAGCCAGCCTGCAATTGTTAGTGAGTGTAGGGAGAGATCGATGGGCGACTAACCGCCGAAATTGACGCCACGGATCTTGGTTATGCCGTCGGCAAGTTCTGGCTTGAAGCGCTTTCCGAGTTGTTCGTGGCGAGCTGTCTGGTTGAAAGCTGCCAATTCGTGCTGATGGGGAAGCCAGGCTGTGGCGGAGCCGACGAGCAGCAGCGATACCAGTGAAGAATACATTGCAGATCCAGGACAATTGAGACCTGTTCAATACGGAAATAAATGAAAAAGTGAGCGTTCAGGCACCTCATAAATAAAGCCTGGTCGTGTCATGCACTTGCTGTCATCTCATCTCTCCTCCCCTCAATTGAAGCCTCTGAGGCTGTGCTACCAATCACTAAACATGCGACAAACGAGCTTCCTTTTCGGTACATCGAAGCGTCACGATCGACAGTCTTATGCACTTAAATCCTTCCGCACGGACTCGAGCTGAGGTCTTGGTGCCGTTTTGCCGTTGGAAGGATTGGAAGGATCGTCTGAAACAGAAACAATTTAACGTCAGTGAAACTCGGTCATGTAAGCTGACGGCATAAGAGACGAAATAAATTGACTAGTTTAGACCGGCCTGTAGGCTATTTTATTTTGGCGCCCAAGCTTTAGAGCATGACTTTTCCGCTCTGCTCGACTGGGATAACGATGCATACACGAACTACTTCTCGAGGTCCTCAAAATATTGATGTAATGTAGCTTCAGATATTGACAGACATTCTGTCTGCCGTTAAGATTCATGTCAAAGACGACTATGTTTGTGCAGAGTCTTGTATCGTTGGCTGCTGCAATACTCCCATACCCTTGTCGTAAAGGCCATCGCTCGCTTGTTGTTACAGGAAGGCCAGAGAAAAAGTTCACGCCTGGGCTCGATAATATCCTGCGCAAACAGTGGACTGATAGCCTCCCACGGCTTGCCAGCTACTTTCTCCTTGTCCAAGTCATGCCCTCCACATCATGCCCAAGTTCTTCGATGAACTTCGGGAGCGGGTTCTGGTTGATGACGGTACTGCCGCCTCATTCCATAATCTGTTTCATTGGAGCTCGTCTTCACTCTTGTTGGTTGGAAGATGAAGTTTTCTGAATATGCGTGTACGGGTGGGGAGAATCGTTGTGGTGGTGGTTGGAAAGTCCGTGGATGAAAGAAATGAGGTGGATTTGATGTCAAGCGTGCTTGTAGAATCTGAGAGTGTGGTGCTACGAGTCTTTGACTCAATGACTTTTGTAGAATTGGAAAGGCTAATACTGGTTTCAAGGCTAGACTATATCCTGTAAGAGGCCACTAGGTATGAGACGAAATACAGATATCTTGCATAGATTTCTTAAGTAGAACTACGATATCTCCCGAGGTCTCGCTTCCTGAGCTCTCGTCTAATGTCCATGATATTACAGAAGATAACTAGACAACTATTAATCCCGGGCTAGGTTGGGCTTATAGTAAAAGTTGTCATATGTACATTCGATGTACCTTGACTGTTATTATTTGTCACAGTCGCAAAGTCAGGTATTAGATCAGAAACAGACTCTATCAATGTATACTCAGCCAAGGCCATATGTGAGATCTTCAAGGCACTACTGTCAGTGTCAACAGGCGATCAAACGGTATCAGTACCCGACATAGCGACAAGATACGTTGACAAATAAGTTGTGCAGAATACATAATGACCTCCGATTCTTGAGCAACAGTCAGACCCAAGAAAAAAGGCAAAAGCGAGTTGACGGCTCATTGTGATAATGAGGGGTGGTTTGATTGACCACAACAGACAAAGAGATCGTGACTTATCTGGGATCAAACTGCATTTCAAGATTAACTTTTTTCCATTTATCGAGTGTAGTCTAGGAGCAAGTCTGGACCTTCGGCTATGACTGCATGTTGGAATGCAAAGCTGCAGGGTTGTAATAACCTTCACTGTGTTGGTAGAACTCTTTGACGTTGATCAGCCCATATTCCAGCCTTTTATTGAGACAGACAATGCTTAGTCTTTACAATTCATCACAGTGGATTGAAGTTGGCTAATCAGAGGAGCGTCTTCAAGACATTTGTTTCTCCAAGATTAAAGACCTCAGATTACAGTGCTACCAACAAGAGCCAACGGACCCACTTCACCAGTCCCCGTTGAGGTAATAGAAATATGCAAGGGCCTCTTCTTTCTGGTCCTTAGATATCAGTTGCGATTACCATACAGGAGGTTTTTGAGACAGACATGGATTTGTCAAGCCACATGTGCTTCCCTTGACAGCGGTGACACGCCTTGCATGTCAGACAGTACATCCTTCTGGGTGGGTGCTGGGAGCATAACGGCTATGAATGGCATCCAGACTCTCCTTCTGAGACACGCCTTGGGTGTCTCAAGTGTATGAGTCAAACAACATGAATGCATCTGAGCATCATTTTGGTGCTTAATGAGATGGCTTTTGGTGGCTAGCTGATGACAGGGTATCTGGTTCTGCCAAATATTTCAACAAAACAAATCCAGAACATGGCACAGCTCAGTTACTACCATGGCGTTATATACAGCATTCCAGGACACATGCTTTATGTTTCCAACGATCATATATAATCTGTGAAGTACCTCCCCAGTTGTCAAAACCTGTTCTTGTCGACCGGAAGCCCTGAGTCTACTCAACATCCTCAACTCCCAACATGGGTGCGCTAATCTCAGTCGTCAGCGAATATGATCCTGATGTGGTGGCAGGAGCCATATTCATCGGGCCCGGAGTCACTGTGCAGGCTGCCTCCTGGATAGCTATAGCCGAAGCTGATTCCTCGCCGGCAGGGACTTTTACAAATGGTCCATACGGTATTGGAAGCGGTGGTATCTTGACGAACGGTCTTGCAATAACAGCCGGTGATACTGGTACTGATAACCAACCCAATACCAATAACGTGTTTCCAGGGTCTGAAGAATACTGCGGATCACAAACGTTCGATGCTACTATTCTTCAAGTTGAAATTGAGATTGACGACTTGTACGAAGGTGTCGAAGTCGAGTTTATACTTTCATCAGTGGAATATACAGAGTACGTATAGCTCTCGTGACGCAATTCCAACATTGTTGACTAACTGCAAGTTCAGGGGTCGACCGGACCCAATAGGGATCTTCCTAGATGGGACTCTCTGGAGTATTGATGACAGCAACCAAAGAATAACTGCAACTTCGAAATACCTCAATGAAGAGATAGGCATCAATGAACTCGACAAGGTCGAACTTGACTTCGGTAATGGAATAGACCGCGCTACTCGTTACGACGGCTCCTCACCTCCCTTGCTCATCAGCATCCCCGCAGTTCCCGGCGAGCACACGATGGTATTTGCTATATGCGATTCGGCCGATAGGAATTTTGACTCTGCACTCATGGTTAAAGCCAAGGGATGTAAAGACTGTAACCCACAAGTACGAATCAATTACGTCTCAACAACCACGACTACTGGATCAACATCTTTTACAAGTACCACTAAAGCTATTGGAACAGAGTCTGGGACCGTTCTATTTGGTGTACCAGTGGAAGAGACAACGACTACGACACAAGATGTTACTACCACGACTACAGACTTCACGACAACACAGGAACCCACTACCACGGCCACGGATGCTTTAACAACAAATGAGTCCTCGGCGACTGCCGACACTACAACTACTGCAGAAAGCCAGGAGCCCAGTACTGCCACATCGGGTATAGTCTTTACAGATAGTACTACCCAGACATTGGACCAAAGCTCGACTGCCACCTCTACATTAGGCACCACAACTGAGGAGAGTACGCAGGTGTCCACAGTGACAGACCTGGAGGATACCACCACGTTATCTCAGATAATCACCATAGCTTCGTCATCTGTACAGACATCTGAGGAATCATCTACACTGGAGACCTCTACTGTCATAACGGCGACACGCGACAGTTCACCAACAACAGAAACACTCATGGAGACGGGCTCAGCCAGTTTTGAGGTATCTGCAACACTACCAGAGTCGAGCACCATGACCGAACAACAGATCGCATCAAGCGACACCACTGGTGCAGAACCAATACCAGCCTCAGAGACCATGTCGACCACAGATGAGTTCTCTACTACTGTGCTGCCAATTACAACTTCCACAGAAGGTATCGATACGCAAACTCCCTCGGGAGAGGCAACCCAGCCTAGTTTGTCAGACGCGACCTCAGTGGAAGATGTCCAATCAACGCGATCGATCCAGCAATCGAGTTCTCTTACCCCAGATTCTACGTCTCCAGCTTTATCACCGACAGAGACTATCAGTCCCACCAATTTGGAAGTTATTGGAGACTTTACCTTCCTCGGATGTCTCGGCTCACCTGACGGATACCCTTCCTTCGACCTGGTAGCCACTTCGGACGACATGACACCCTCAAAGTGTGTCTCGTTGACGACGGATCGACTGTATGTCGGTATCTATGACAGGTTAGTATAGAACAACCACTGCTCTTTCCGGTGACTAATTTCTCTGTCAGGTCATGCTACGCTTCAGATTCATTGGAGTCTACCAGTCTGGTTGACGAGGGTCAATGCAATACCCCCTGTCGCAATGCCCCTCTGCTATTCTGTGGTGGACTGGTTGGAACAAACGATGCTTTGCAGCGTAGATCTCGCTTCCGCCGTGATGCACCTAGTAATGTGCTGCTCACATTGTATGGAGCCAGTGACGTTGGAGACTCATCGAGCAGTGCTTTAGTCACTGGGCTACCCGCCACGACGTCAACCTCTGAGATTATCGGAGAGCCATCTGACATCCCTGGAGACGCATCCGTATCTACGATAGAGCCAGTCACATCTGACTCTATCCCCGGTGTTGTTGCCCAACCAACTGCATCTTCTCCCGAGTCGGCCATCACTTCTGGTCAGGCTGTTCCGTTCCCACCAAACAGACCCGTACCAACCAGTGGCTGGCTTGGGAGGAACAACATGACCCAGGCTGCTAATCCTATCATCACTGTGTCTACAATCACGTACACAATCGTTGATCCCCAGAATCCCTCTAAATTCAAAGTCGAGGAGTACTGCTCAACTATCGAGTACTACCCTTGTCACCGTTGCGAGCACCAGGATATCCCTGCGGTCCACATGACCACCATCCAAAGACAATGCAATGCATGTGGTGTTAACGGCGAGAACTCGGTATACCTCACGTTACCGGCCGCGGTCGCAGCCCCATCCGCTACTGACGGGTTTAAGCATGGTGGTAACTCACCTCAGCATGGTTCAGAGCCGTTTGTGGCAAGTCCAGTGGAGACAGGCTTTCATCATCCCAAGCCCATTATCCAAGCAAAACCCACAAAGGCGCACTATAATCCCCTTCCGTCAGTATCGGAGGATGGCGATCCCCCTGATGTACCTGTCCGCCTCAACGACAACCAACCACAAGTTCACCCAGAAGACAACATTCCCAAGAAACCCCAAGTCGAAGCACCAAAAGCCCTCATCAACGAGCCAAGGCCCGTTGACCAAGCTCACCCAGCATCGCAGTTTGTTGGAGGATACGGGATCAAGACAACAACATTACCAACGTGGAATGTCCCGTCTGAAGTTCCTGTTATCGTCTCAAGAGCGACAATGTCTTTTCCTATGTTTGGAACCATTTTCTTGGTTTTTACTTTTGCATCACTGCTCAACAGCATGTAATCTTCTCACAAGTTGTTATTGTTATATTTCCTACATTTATTATAATCACTACGTGATATATCTCTATCGCCACTTCATTTCTTTGTCCCTCTATCCCTTTATTCTTCTTATCACTTTACTTTTTTGTCAGCTTTTGTTTTGTATTTATCACCATTACCCTCCTCTTTATTCAATATATATTAAAGGTCGTTGGAGTTATGAAAAGAAGGGTGAGGCTGCTGAGGAAAGTGAGGGTGAAGATGGCAGCAGGATGCGTGGTGGTTTAGAATTCCATTATTCATACAAGCGATGTATCGAGGCTCTATTGACAAGCGACCGTACAGACGCGTAAGAAAGGCCATTGTCTAATGGTGGGTGTACCGAGATAAAGCTACCTAACGCTCCGTCTACAGATGTCTAGGGTAAGTAGATTATCTTGTCAAGGCTTCTTGGAATATCGATCGGTATGCCTTGTCGAGGAATAGTGTCACATCTTTCTTTGGAGGATCCAAAGCAGTGAGTGAGCGCAAGGTACGGAACCTCATCCCACACCCAGCAATGCTTCGTTATCCGGCAGACGAGGGACAGCTCTTCGGATGCAGATGTAGAGCCGATCATGGTGGTAGCTGTGAGTGGAGCCCAAGCTGGGCTGACGTAGCCAAACACTCTTCATCAACTCACCAATGATCAACAGGCAAGACGTCACAACAAAGCCAATCACTTACACAAACAAATAACATTCAATGCTTAATTGCCGGGGAATATTCATCCAAAACATCTATGCAGCTAAATATCCATGCCACATCCCAAACAAAAAGGCTCCGCAAAATTTGTCATTTCTAGTGTTACCATCCCACTTCACTTCACATTAGGTACCTTATATACAATCCTCGTCAAATTTACCAAGGCTTGACCTTGAGCATGCTACCCTCCTCAGCAAGAGCCTTGTGCAAGTCGAAAGCGTTGAAGAGAAGGTGAGGCTCGTGGCCCATACCCTTCTTGAGACCCTCGCTCTCGGCCTTCTCGTAGTAGTGTGTCAGGATGGGCTGGTACTTGGGGTGAGCGCACTTGTTGATGATGACGCGGGCGCGCTCGCGGGGTGAGAGACCACGGACGTCGGCGAGACCTTGTTCGGTGACGATCACGTCGAGATCGTGCTCGGTCTGGTCGATGTGGGTGCACATGGGGACAATGCAGGAAACACCGTGGGGGTCGGTCTTGGAAGGTCGGCTGGAGGGAGTGTGCATGATGGAGTATTTGGCGTTACGGAGGAAATCGGCAGATCCTCCAAGACCGTTGAGCATGCGTGTTCCGCTAACACAAGTAGAGTTGGCGTGGGCGTAGATGTCGACCTCGACGGGAGTGTTCATGCCAATAACTCCGAGACGCTTGATGATCTCGGGAGCGTTGGAAACGGCCTGGCTTCGGAGGAGGATCTTGTCGGCGTAGGCGTCCCAGTTGTCGTAGAAGCGCTTGAAGCCGTCGGGGGAGAAGCGGGTGGAGGTAGCGGTAGCGTAGTCGAGCTTGCCAGAGTCGAAGAGGTCGAGGAAAGTGTCCTGGATAACCTCGGTCCAGACCTTGAGGTTCTTGAACTTGGACTCGTTGAGACCTCCGACAATGGCGTTGGCGACGTTGCCAATACCGGATTGGAGAGGCAGAAGGTTGGCGGGCATGCGGCCCTGGGCGACCTCGTGCTCGAAGAACTCAATCAGGTGGCCGGCGATTTGGCGTGAGGTATCGTCCATGGCGGCGTTGGGGCCGGTGGCATCCCAGTAGTCGGACTCGACGATGGCGACAACCTTGGAGGGGTCGACCTTGACTGAGGTGGAACCAATTCGGTCCTCGACAGCGGTGATGTTGTAAGGTGTGCGGTGGGGAGGAACGTCGGTGAAGGTGATATCGTGGAGACCCTTGAAGGAGGGGATAGAGGTGTTGACTTCGATGATGACCTTGCGCGATTGTCAGTTCAATTCTTGTTTCGTGTTTTGAAGGTACATACCTTGTCAGCCATTTGGATCAGCTCGGGAGTAGCACCAACAGAGGCACCGGGCACGAAGCTGCCATCTTCAAGAATATCGGTAGCCTCAACGACGGTAACATCGAGGTTGCTGTTAGGACGATCCTTTGTGTAGAAGCCCTGCATTCATTGTCAGCTCAATTGCTCCTTAATCGGAGCTCGGTGGGAGATTAAAGCGAGGCCGAAGCGTCAAATGGTGGGGCCATAAAAATGGCAACCGCAATTGTTGGGGAGGATAGACGTACGTAAACAAGATCAGAAGGAAACATGGACAGATGCTTGTCGAAAAAGTTGATGCGTCCAGAGTTGATTCCCTTGGCAATATCCTTGCCGACCTGGTGAGGGCTTCGTCGGTTGATCATGTCAAGAGCAGCCCATCGGTTCTCCGTCTCGGAACCTGCCGAGGCGCCGACGAAGAGGGAGTACTTCATCTTGCTCTGGAGGTTGTTCTGCTCGACGTAGTCGGCCATGGCAGCTGGGACCTTCCTATTGGAGTTGTCAGCTCAATTGCTCTTTTTGCGCCAAGCTCGGGTAATGAGGAGAGGAGCAATTGTGTCATAATAGCCGGCGGGGAGAAACAAGTTTCCAAGCAGTTCACCCGTCGCAATTAATCTTCCCAACGGTGATGCAAACTTACTTTGGGTATCCGACAGCGGTAAAGCCAGACCAGCCGATATAAGAACCATTGGGAAAGTGGTGCATCAGCTCATCAGGTCGCGCAAGCTTCTTGAGCATAGCAGGATTGCGCACGCGCGCCTTGAGGGCGGCAGAAGCAACAGGAGAAGCCATATTGACGAAAAGTACTCTAACAAGAAAAGAGGGGAGATTTGTCCAACAGAGAGTATACAGAAGGGGAAGGGGGAGAAAGGGGAGGATAAATAAGAGTAGAAAGTGGAATGAGGAAAAGGAAAAGAGGAAGAAGCTCTAGTGATGAAGTGTGGATCAATAGAACCGGTTCCACAGCGGGGATGAATCGATTTCAGTGGTTCAAGGGTTTCGGCTACAGTGGACGACCACCCCAGGTCTTTTTGTTTCCGTCGCTTCTCCAATTTTGACGTATCTCAGGTACTCTCCTGTGTAATCTTCACCAGAAGATACAATTACAGCGGGGAGAAGGGATGGCTTGCCAAGCCCCGCATGAACTACCGGGTTTACAATTCCGTCCATCGTCATACTGTACCAATAACCAGCTGGTGGTAGGTTGAACCAGTCACTCAGACACTACAGTGCACAGTGAATTACCCCAAGATCTACCGATGATGCCGAGAAACAAGTGCATCGGGCATGTCATATTAGGCAATGGATCCGGAGAAGGGCACATGGCCTGATGTTCATACATCATCGTTCTTGGCCATCATCAACCTAATAGTACCTATCTAATATCATTCTCTCAATCATAAATAGACACACATGCTATTAGGAGAGTCTCTTATACTGTATGGTATCCCCGGCACTTTTGAAGAGTCCCCATTTCGTCCCCGAATCTTCCGTCCTCTTGACCTCCGAATGCCGTAAAGTGGATCCCTTGCTTCTCCAAAAATGCGCCCCATCTTCCGCCCGGCCGAACTGAGCACAGACCATTATCGGCATCACTCGGTTATGAGCCTCAAAGCTTGCCTCACGAATCAGTCTTGTTAGTTCACTCTTACACAAACAACCCCGATTCATGCTGATTGGCCATGGTAAGAACTCAATCTCACTGGCGTTGCAACGGAAGTTGTCCTTGGGGTCAGGCACCAGAACAAGATCCGGGGTTTAGCGTCTCGGTGCCGTTACTGTTTACCCCGGAAAACTTAATCTATCTCCCCTGAAGCGTTGTCGCAATTAGGATTCGCTGGTTTATAGATCCGGGGTAAATGTTCTGTGTAGTCTGGGTGGAATTTTGTAATCAACTCGGCCAGTTACCGTAGGGTGAGTGCATTGCAGTAGAGTTATTGCTGCCCTCCATGGTTCGGAAGAACTACCTGAATGTCCGTATCAACTCGGGAATGCCAATACGCCCTTCGGGTCTTGTGGGTTGCTTCATGGAAGCTCAGTTCGTCCTCTAGTTTGACTACCACTTTAACTACTAGTCTGCGGAATGGTAAGCTTATGTAGGGAAGCTGTTGAAGCGTTGACCTTGTAGATATAGGTAAAGCAATAATGATCCTCGGGCGTCTCTGCGAGGGACATCAACATCACCAATGCAGGCAGTACCATCAACACGAAAAGGCCTTCTTCTAGTAAGTCATAAAGCCTACAATACTGCGATGATCAATCAATCAATGGCTATCTGGGATTATCAATTCTTTTTTACGGAGCCTATCTGCCTGGACTCCCCATTCCCAGGCTTGCCTCTATCTACAGTCAGTCCATCACTCAGCTCAGTGACGACAATCTCTACAAGACCATTTGATCTTATCCGACTCATCGTCTAAGAAGAAGTTCCCCCTCTCTAGCTGCTCATCACTCTGAACCACATTCGGCCATCCCACAACCACTTCAATAACCGCATTCGGACACCCCCACGCCCTCAACCTCCCGACCAGCTCAACATCCGACTCAGTCCAAGGTCCATTTTTAACATAAAACCCAGCAGGTTTCGAATTGACATTGAATTGACAGTAACCGATCATTTGATCCAGATCCATCCAGCGATGCTCGTAGATGGGACCCAGTACGCGCTCGATGTTCTCGTCCCAATGGTGGTTGACGTTGTAGTTCCGGGGTAGCCCGTTTTCGTGTATTGGGAACCATCGATGGTGGACGGCGATTTCTCGATGATGGAGATCACCATCTGCGGTGCGGATAAGGTTGCCGACAGCGGCATAGAGGCCAGTGTTATAGGGGAACGGGTAGGGTAAGTCCTCCCTTCGGACGTTCTGAGAGCCGCTTCCACGAGGCATGGTTCGTTTGTTTGTATTTATAGATGGTAAGATGTCTTTGTCTATAGTTTTTAGGTGCTCGGTGTTATGTCTAGGAGTCTAGGACCTGGGCATTCCAGCTTCTTTATACTAAGTTATGTGACGTGAATGGGACAGTCAATTGGGAGACAAACATGGTATATCAGCTACGAACAAGCAAAGCGAGAAATGGTGATTGTCAATTCAAGTTGACAATTTGAATTGCGATCAGCTGTCCGTTACAGACAGCCAGAGACAGGTGGCAGTCGCTTGTCTTTCAGTAACCGTTTTTACAGCACGTTCAGAGTGTGAATGAGTTCAACAATGCTCTGCGAAGAAGCAATCTTCCATGCTGGATATTCTTAAGCTCCTGATGACCTTCCTCTATATACGCTGAACTCCGGCGAAAATGGTGTAGACTGGTGATGGTCTATATTCACAGTCGCAGAAGCTTGGTTCTCACAGCAGAAGTAACGGGGCGCTGGTACGACTTGGTCCAGTTCAGACTATCACTGACATTCATTGAAGTTGGACCCATCACAAGACTTGTTCCATTCTTTGGAAGCGCCATGTGAACTTCGTTGGGGAATTCATCCTCCCCACGTCGGATGGATTGCCTCAATCCTGCTTACATCCACTGTCGGGGATCGTTTCGAAGGCTTCGATGACAACACCGAACCAAGTATAGGACGAAACAGAGACTATTTGGGTCATTTTCAAGCACGCGTGCAAGGATCGTGAGCTGATTACCATGAGTTATTGATGTGTGATGAGCTCAACGTGTATTTGTCGCTTTTCAGTAGCTCGACACCAGGACAGTCAATCGTCTGAAGAAGTGAGCCAAGAGACGAAGTGATCCAGTCACTTAATGCAGGGTTACGACTATTGATCTGGGCCTCTAGACTTAGAGGACATCATATTGTCACTCAGTTGCCATGGAAGCTACAAAGTCGGGAGCAATACATACAATTCCTTCCTTCTACATCTTACCTCACTCGCGCTCGCCGAGCCGGAGGCTAGACTGTCTGTACAACTGTAAAGCCGTTCTGATCGACAGCCTGTTACTGTCAGATCATAGAATCAGCCGCATTGGAAGGCAGGAGCAACAGAACTACCTATCCTTGCCCTCTTTGACCTTTCGTCATGATCGACTGCTTCTTCTTCTACCCTCTCGAGGATGCCTTACAGTTTATGCAAGAGTTCACACCCTCCATCCAGACAAATTACGTCGTTTTTGACAGCAAAATTGCCAGGGCCAGAGGAATAGCTCCAGAATCACCAAGCTAATACTGAGGCAGTTACAAGAACAAAACATCCCGAGCGCATCAAGGCCGCCATGGCGGGGGACTGGGGCCGGTCGAGTTAACCGCGCGACACATACTCACGATCGCCCAGAACGGCGTGGAGGACGAACAATATCGTATCCAATTCACGGAGGCATACTAGGCGCGTTCGCGAGTTTCCGTGACAACGTGATCTGAGCCTTGTTCGGAATCAGCGGCAAATGTCGTTGGCGCCTCGACACAATCAGGTCGGATGTCGTACTGCCCAAATGCCCCCGATGTTCATTCTTCTCACCTCGACTTTCGGACTTCGGTTTGGAGGAAGCAAGGTGGGTTGCATGGACATTTTCTCGCTGTTGGGACACTTATAGTTTGTCCATCGATCTCGGTGTTGTATGACAACGGCTGCAGTATGTGCCAGTGTTTGTAATTCACGTTCCGAGCGTGGACTACCTACATGGCCGCGGCATGCCTTACGGGACTCGCTGTTCATCCAGCTCTGCAATGGTAGTCACTCCATGCTTCTCCCTTTTCAAGAGTGGGACTGTCATCTTGGCATCGTTTGTGTTGAGAACAATTAGTTTGTATTCTTTGACCTTCGACTTTTCCCAAGTCCTGACCCGTTCTCGCCGTTGATCTTGGTCTTTCGCTTGGGAACTTTTGGGTCTGCTGGCCTTAAAGCAGCGCGGCGTAACCAACTCGGCACGACCCTCCAGGGAGAAGCTGCCTACTTAGCATAGAGAAAGTCCAGTGCCAGTCTGCGCCTTCCTGCTCCTGCGTCATATCCAACAGTATCCTCTTCAATTGGGCTCGTGTCATTCCCAATCGACTCATTAACAACAACAGCACCAGCACCAGAAACAGCAGAAGCAGATCCAGCAGCAGCAGCAACCATGAAGAGAGACCTGTCCGAGCTTATATCAGACCTAAAGACATGATTGGGTTAACAACCAGAAACACGAGATTGAGTTCAGGAACCTCAACTAGCGGTTGTCTGTTCTTGAGACGCACCATCGAGTTTAATCTATTAAACATTTGGAGGTATGTCCGAACTTCTAATAGTTCTGTTCTTGTCTGTTCTCACAGATTTATCGCAGATTATGGGCATCGTCCAAGAATCGTCTTGTCCCACGAGTAAAGCAAGTATGATGCATGGTCGTGAAATGGAGCTTGATCGTCGCGGTTATTGGGCTTAGGTTGGAAGATGAGGAAGTGCTTTTCGAGGCAGTTCTTCAAGGTCGGGTTGCTGCCTGGAGTAAAGTCCATACATTATCAAGGTTTATGAAAGTAGGACTATCGCTCTGGGTCGTCTCTCCAAGTGAGCGGCTACCTGCACGGATACGATAAACGACAGAACGAGGACTCGGCACAGCAACGCGGAATTTCTGCGCACAGCAACGCCACCGATGAGTCCACAGACATGCGTACAGAGGTCCACGTACCATCTTGTCTGATTCCTCCACACAGTATCGAGGTATTCTACTACCTAGGTAGCTTGGAGAGCTTAGGGATGCCCTGGCCAAGGACTGCATCAGCGACTTGGATGATAGATCTTGACCCAGGAAGACCAGTCAGCAGCACACAGCCAGACAATAAGCAAGTATTGAGAGTCGACCCAAAGTGAAGGATTGCCCAAACCCCTGGGATGTTCTTCGATGAGGAAGTTGCAAGGAGGGACACCTTCATTTGGTGACTGAGAAAACAGTCGTTTTGCTGCCCATGAGCGACCTTGACGCAGAAACCTTGGATGAGCGCGACTGATCGCGTGTCGTAATAAGAGCGAACTTCCCAGCGACGACGATGTTAACTACTTTGGCTAGATGATCTGGTGGGGTTTTATCCATCTCATGCAGTAAAGGCCATGCACTACGGTCCAACACAACTTTTACTATGCCTTTGGGGCTTGGTTCGCTTCCAGCCAAGGCCCTTGACCTAATCGTCATGTTGGTGACAGTCTCGATGTCGCGAGGTAACAGCCAGAATATCCTCCGATCCTGAGGGTACCACAGTAAAGGAGCTTTTATTAGTGTGAGGTAGCATAGTGATCAACTTATTCCTCTGGTGCCCTCACGGGCTTAATCCTCGACGATCTCAGACGTGGCTCTCACAATCCCAGATCCTAGTTGTCACAGCCATCACATGGAGAGGGAACATGATATTTTAACAATTTGCTATTACAATTATCACTATATATCCGACCGTTCAACATGTAAATATACATCTCCCCCATCCCTCCTCAAGCCAGCAACACTCATCTTAACAACCCGCTCAATAGCCTCCCCTCCACAAACAGCAACACCAACACTCCCAGGCACACCTCCAACAGCAGTCCTCAAGAACGTCGCAATCTCAGGCCGTCCCTCGCTATGTTCAATAGCCGAGGCATAAGCACCGTCGAGATCCAAATCGACTTCTTCCTTCAGTAATTGCTCTTCTCGTCCGCTTTCTGATGACGCTTCGGAGTCTATTGAGAAGCGCTCTAGCTCAACACTGGGCCCTCTTGCGGTCTCGGGTTCGATTAGTCTTTCACGACTTTCGTTAGCGTCATCGCGGAGAACTGCTTCGGAAACTGTGTTGGAGCCACGTGTTACAGCTACTTCGATCTTTGCTGATATACCCATCTCTTTGGCTCGTGAGAGGACGCGGGTTATTCGTTGAAGATACACCTCTGCATGTGCTTTGCGACGCACAATGTAAAGAACGCTGATCTTGCGGACGCAGCCAGGCGATTGAGTCGTAAGTAGATCCTCAAGAACCGGTGTGATGAACGACCCGCCTGTTGATGCCGCGACGAGAACAATGCTCTCAAACTGCCTCCAATTCGGCACCGCCCCAAAAGGACCCGTGACAAGAACGCGCAAACTCCCATTATCACCCCTCAATCCCGTTCTTCGCGCCCAATCGTTCAAATTCCTCGTCAATCCCGTCTTGGTCTTAATCGTCAACTGCAAATCCTGGCTCTTGGTCTGAGAATCAGGGATATTCGCAATAGTAAATGGATGCGGTGTCTCCCACTTGAAGACAGGCGACCAAATCAAGACATGCTGTCCAGGAATCCACTTGAACCCAACATTCTGTATCGTCATGACCGTTAATTCAGAATCAATAGCTTCGACCTGCGCATCATACGCATATCGCACAGAAGGAGTCGCCGAAAGTCGCAGTCTTAAGCTCCGCCAGATCGGATTTGCCGAGCGTGTTACAACGTCATATGCGAAAACGCCCACGGCGCACCAGATGCTGAACAGGTGATGATCTGGAACGTGCAGGACCAAGAAGACCAGGAGTAGTACCACAGAGATAATGTGCTGCACGACAAAAAGCTCGTACTTGATCCGTCGAAAGAAAGGTATCGTCGAAATAACCGTCCAAGCGAGAATGAACCACGCTCCAATTCCAGGAAGAACCATTTTTACCGTCTTGACTTCTGTCCAGAAGAAGTTGGCTACGAGCCACTCGTACGTGAAGAAACCGCCATGGATGGTCGCGCTGGCGAAGAAAATCCGGGATGCCCATCTGTGGAACCAGTTTATCCTCTCGTATGAAGTTCCTAGCAGTAATCCAATTGGATTGATGCGCACTGCTAGGAGAAAAGGTAGGGACGTCTGTGTCGCAGTGATCCAAGCCGCGCGAAAAGCAATGCGCTCGTGAAAATTGCCGTCATGCTTGATAGCCTTGTAAGTAACCAGCAATGCCACAAAAGCAGCATAAGAGACCACAACAAGCGTTTTCCGTACTGGTAATGTCGCGGACCAAGCAGGGCCCCCAATCACTCTCTTCGGAGCTTCAATCCATTTCTCGATGGTAGTGAGTCCCTCTGAACTGGCCCCCACGTCTCTCCTCTTTATCCTGCAATGTCTCAGCGATTGTTCAGCATGTGATTATGGCACTTACCTTTGTTTAGCAGCAAATATTGAGACACCGCGTGAGACAGAACCTATTATCAGCAGCGTCGCCAAGACATACCAGTAAAGGCATGCAAGGAAGTGCTGTCTCAGTCCATCTTCGCTTTGATGGCCGTGGCCGTGGCCTTCCTCCTTGTGTCCATGTCCGTGGTCGCCGTGTCTTTTTAGCAAGTCCATAACATCCAAGCACAACAATCACAGACAAAAGAAAGAGAGAGTTGAGAAGAGAGTGAGATTCGCGATAGAAGACCTCGTGTTGGAATGAAGAGGCTAACTTGTGATTACGTTATGCAGCATTTCCGGCGCTTCCGAGTCGTTAATTGGTTGAGATAAGATAATCTTGCTCAAAACTACTCAGCCACTGGAGAGAGTCGAAACCATTTCCGGCTGGTAATTGATTACCCCAGCTTCATCTAAACTTTATCTCTTTCAAACCCTGGAGGAAAGGAGATGATGCTATTTTGGGACAAGCTCACCCTATACCAGGTCACATATCGAAGTTGAGATGAGGACGTGCTTAATGATGGGTTTAATAGCATCGATTGTATAGGTCAGGTGATTGCTAGTTGACTTGACAGGTTGCAACATGAACAATTACTTTTTGTTGCGACAGGAGCGTCGCAGCATTTGACGCGATCCGGTCTTATTCCTTTGTTGGTCGTGGATTCGCGACACCATCAAAAGCAAAGGAAATACTTGGGGAACTTACTCAACACATGCCGCGTACCCTGTAGCTTTGAACTCTAGCATTCTCATAAGCAAAGTCTTCCAGGTCAGGCTGCGGTATTGCGACACCTGCATTCAATGGCTGTCGCAAACACAGCACCGTATTGGGACGATAAGATAAGCCCATCGCCGCAACACTGCATGCCCAGGCCACCAGTCAAACAACATCAAAACAAACAACCACTGATTCTAGACTTTAACCTTCAAGGTTGATCCTCGCTGCATCTGTCACCGTCCATATTTAGAGCAATGACGCGGCAGCCAAGATAAGGTAATGAGCGACGTCGACAACTCACCACCACCAACTCACCCTACAGCAGCATGTCTCACAACCATGTCCAATAGTTTTAGAGGGCAAATCTTTAGCATTCTTACATTTCCAGTTCCTGTATTCCCGGTGCACATGACCAAAGCCACTGATCGACAAGTTGCATGTGAAGTTTTATTTTCGCAATCGATACGACGCTATACCACCGATGTCGGTCAACAATCTTTTCACCAATGAAGGCATCATCATGTCTTAAAGATTGAGCATGTCTTATAAATGAAGCATTGCTGGCACTTTACTTGCCTCAGCCCTGCAGATTTCGCAATAAAAAGAAAATAAGATAACCTTGCAGTAGAATGAGGCACAGCTCCTTAGGTGGCTGCCCATTCCGTGCCTGGGCGTGGCAGACCAAGACAAACAAGCCTAGTGGCCATCAGGTGCACGAGACGACTGCCACATCAAGTCATGCAGGAGGGTGTCGTTGACTTTTAATTTATCCTTTCCTCGGCTGATATTCTGAATCCGAATTCACATGTTTTTTACAATCTTGTGATGGAGAGTTTAGGATGTTGTTTTAATTCAGGTCAGGTACAATTTGCGGGGGATCACAGCCAAGAAATGACCAGTCGTTCACAGAACGAGAGGATACAGGTATCCATCAAGTTTATTTTATTCACGTCTACTAACCATAGCTACCATAGCCTCATGATTCATGGTCAGTTCTTTGAACAAATAACCGGCCCGACGGGAAGACCCGGCTCTCATTCCATAGCTAATGGGCTGTTCACCCACTTGGTACAGTAAAAGTGAGGGGAACATAGTGTCTCAGGTCTCCCCCGCGCTTAACTTGAGTTGGTCCAAGTCACGAGAATGAGTCTTAGCAAAAGACGCCGTCTGAAACGTCCCCCACCGAGGATCAGTGCGCGCGACAAGTTATGAGGAGGAGAGTCGAGAGTCCAGCTGAATAACCCAGGCATGATTTGCATATCAGGTCTTTGTTATTATGCAGTATTTGTTCCACTTGATGCTTGACACGTGGGGTTGACCCTGCAGACTTTTTACTGTACAGAGAGTGAGTACAGTATAGTGATGGTTGTAGCTAGGCATACCCGAGAATTCAGTGCGACTGAGTCCCATCCTCTACTGCAACACACTATCATTGGTGTCTGTATCTAAACGCTCTCGTTGATCCCCCCAATCGAAGCTCTCAGGCACGGACCTACCGAACCAAGAAAAAAGGCGCAGGCGGGCCGCGTGAAAAAGCCAAGTTCGGTTTACGTTGCAGCCAACCAATTGACAAGGATCCCTGCAAAGAAGATCAATAGACGCTTATTTGGATGTGGATGGGTTTTCCGTAGTCCGCCGATTTTATGACCAGAGCTTTTACAGCAGATCGGGAGCATGAGCACAGAGCTTTTTGTCGGTGTCCATGTCCAAAAGACCGGATGAAGATGATCCCTGACCATAATACACCCTAGGTCTTAAGCTGGAGAGAGACATTCGATGGTGATACAAAGCACTGTCTCTAATGAAACACTGAACATGTGAAAGATGAGGGGATCTCAACTGCTACAGACATGCTGTGCACGTCATATGAACATTCCTCCCCTCTCTCTTTTCCCCTATTAAACCCTTCCACTGCCATTCTTTTGTTCCTTATTTTCGCTTATTATTCTCGCTTTTTCCTCCTCCGGTTTCCGCTACCGAACCGGCCCTGCTCTCTTTTCCATCCGGTCTCCATACGTTCGATCGCCACCCACTGCGCTACTGCACTATACAGTATCCACTGTTTGTTGAGTAAGGTGACATTTTTCTTGAGAAAAAAAAGCTCCATCGGACGATCAGAGACTAATTCTTTAGTGTTTTTGGTAGAAGAACGGCCGAGAGGGATTTAAACTTGCTACCACCGCTAGAGATCGTCAGTGCGCCAGACTTTCTGATCGTCAGATCTTGGTTACAACACCAGACCAGAGTACTCTCTTCACTCTCCGATTTACAGCCGACTCTCTCACACTCTGATCAACCTTTTTCTGTCTCTATCCACTCTAAACGCCTGGGTGCATGACACCACCTTGTGCATACTTCACCGCCCAATCCCAAATCCCCTAGCTAGTCCCTCCCGCTTAGAGCATCCCTGCTAGCGGTCCCTGGAACTGCAACTCAACTTGGCATCTGTCAATATCCCGGTCACTACTCGTGGATAAAGGCAGTCGCTGCTGCTGCAGACCGCAACTCTTTTTCGCTTGCTTGAGAATTCTCCATTTTCTTGTTTCTCTTCCCAGCAACCGAGAACCCTTTTCGCTTCCCGCCTCACCGCGTAAAGGTCGTCATTAACTCCTGAACTGGGTTCGGAGATTGTTACTGTCGCTTGTGGTGTTTTTCTGTTGTTCTAGAAGGAGTAGTTAAGAAGAAAGGGAATGGAGGTGCTGTTATAGAAGCTGTGAATCCCCTCTACTCTTCTCTCAAACAGCATACCTACTTTCGTTTCTTTTTCTTTTTCTTTCTTCTTCTACTACTACCCTCTTCAACATACATAAGAACAATTAATTATTATCTTCCTCCCCCACTCCAGTTAATACTTCAGTAGTGGGTCTCATGATGGATGAGAGGTCCGAGTCGAGAGCGTCAGGAACGACATACCACAGCTTCGACACGGAGTTATTCGAGCCAGCTTCACCACCTCGTCCACCTGTAACATACAACACCACCACCCTTCACCAACTTCAACATGACCTCCAACGTCAACAGCAGCCCACAGATTGGGTGAGGGAACGTCGACCACCCATGGCAAAAATGCAACGACAAGACTCAGGCTACGAGTCCAACACCCCACGCCGTACATCAACCTCCAACACATCCTCCACAATCGGTCGAAGATCCTCCGATGGTTCATCAAACGGCTCAGGCGTGAGATCACGCTTCCGCAATCGTCCATCACTTCATCGCTCGTCAAAGACTCATCCTCGCACAAGCGCTCAATCACTCAATCTCGTACGCACAAACACAGCAACCCAACAGAAACAAAACGGGACATTCTTCCACTTCCCCTCGCCAGACCCCATCCAACTCGCCGATACTATTCCCGATCGTCGCGTGCAACCTACGCCCATCCCTTCACCACCGCCTCAGACAACACACTACTGGACGAGCGATCGCACGCGCCGTCTAGAATATGCCGCCATCGACGCTGCTACACGAGGTGTAAAAGGATGGGTGCTGCGACATTTGGTTCCTGATTGTTTCGTGTCTCGTGAGAATAGACATGTCTCATTCGACGACGATTCAGGAAGTGTAAGA
This sequence comes from Fusarium caatingaense, assembly GCA_013624355.1. Taxonomy (NCBI): domain Eukaryota; kingdom Fungi; phylum Ascomycota; class Sordariomycetes; order Hypocreales; family Nectriaceae; genus Fusarium; species Fusarium caatingaense. The sequence goes on from JABKKP010000479.1 coordinate 50,099, forward strand.
CGGTATCGTCTTGAGCTGGAGGATGATCATAGCCATGTTGCCGAGAAGAGCGTGGCAGGGAATAAGAAGAATAAGAACCGACGACGTAAATGGCGATTCTGGAAACGCCAAAAGGCCGAGGCTCAACCCGCGGCGTACATTTGATCTCCCCCCTCAATCACTGAACTGTCATCACCAGGGGCACAACAAAGAACCTCCGCAAACATACATCAAAGCAACACAGCATCGTTGGCGTTATATACCCGTTGTCTTACAAGTTTGTTTTAATTGCTTCATTTTTTACACTATCGCAGGCACGGCAGAGCATGATAATTAATGATTTCTTCAAAGCGCACGCAGAACTAAATGAAACTAGATGAAGAGACGGATTTGAACGAAGAGAAGTATGCATTGCTCATTATAAGAGAATAAATCGCCATTGCTATTATTAGTTAGTATTTTTTAAAGCCAAGAAATTGACATTCTTACAAACAAACATTGATCATTTGAGCGTCCGTGATGTTTTCTTTGTCCTCACCCGTAATGCTTTCTTTGTTCCCGAATACCAGCTTGGACCATGAATTGAGACAATAAGAATGAACATGTCGCTCGAACTTCTCATGTTCAGCATTAATGAGCTGTATATACTGATTTAGAAAATGTCTTCTTCATCGGAATTGAGCAGCGTTGATACGCCTTCAATGCTTCTCTCACCGACCCGATCCCCGACGCCTTCCGTGTCCGAGACCCCACTTCGGAGGTCCGTTTCGGAGCCGCCCTCGGGGCCCATCACGCCGACCGCAAGCCATTAGTCAATCTCCAACGGAGAGCGCAAACATGAAGACAGGTCGGCTATAGACGACGCTATCGAACAAGTCTCTTTCAACATTGCGCAAATGGTAGTCAACATGCAGGAATACTACACTTCCGAGCTCGCGGCCGAAAGACAAAGAACAGACGATCTCACCCGTCAAAATGAGGATATGCTACAAAGAATGAACGAAATGGATAAAAGGTTACAAATGCATGTTGTGTTGATGGATGGATTCGTTGGGTTTATGAGGGAGGTTAAGCAAGGGCAGGCTGAATTGGCTATTGCGAGGGAGTTTGGTGGTGTTCATCTGCAGGAAGTCAAAGAGCTTGTAAACAGTCCTGTGTGCGTTCAACAAACCCTTGAACCGACGCCGCCGTCTTCAAGCGATGAACAAAGAATGGTTCGGTTTGAAGAAGATGAGATAAGGCCTATCGTGGAAGAGCTCTTTGATCAATTACCGCCCACACCGATCATAGGTGAGGCGCCGAGAATGAGTACTGGACGACGAGCGCCAAAGAGGAAGAATCCTCCTCTTAGACTGGACCGGCAGGTTAAGAGACGAACGAGAGTAGATGTGAGAAGTGTCAGGTTGAGGGGTAGAACATGGACGCCTATCAATAACGAGTCTGAGTCGGGGAGAGGTGAAGATGATCAAGATTACACTCCAGATGCTGAAGAGGAGGACGATGAGCCACTGACAATACCACGTACATCACCATCGCCCTCCCC